>NW_026465499.1:0-13953 GCF_026875155.1 Cherax quadricarinatus
CCCCCGGGCAAACGACCCCGTATGGCATTTGCAATCTTTTGACAATGTTTTAAGGGGAAAAACTTTGAGGGGAGGAAGGCAAATAAAAAGAGGGAAAAAAAAAAGGGAGACGAAAGATAAAAAAAGAGAAAAAAAAAAAAAAAAAAAAAAAAAAAGAGGGAGGAAAGGGAAAAAAAAAGAAAAGGAAGAGGGAAGAATCCCCCCCCCCGGGAAAAAAGAAAAAGAGAAAAGGGGAACGGTCCCGGAAAAGAAAGGGGGGAAAAAAGGAAAAAGAAGAAAAGAAAAAAAAAGGGAAAAAAAAAAGGAAAAAAAAAAAAAAAAGAGGGCCGGCATTCAAGTACCAGACCTGCTGCCAGACGTAACCAACACAAAAAACTTTTCCCCACAAATAAAATAACTGACCCCAATCAAGCACCATGTTTAACGGGAAGACAAAGGCAGAAATCCTGACAACTAAATCCCAAGGAAATGCCAGGTCTTGGGCTTTTTTCGTCAGTGCCAAACGGGGGAAATTTGAGCCTTTAAACAGGGCTGCCGGCATTCAAACAGCACTACCCAGACGTACAACGCGAAGTGAAATTCTCATCTTACGACTTTCACTGTTGACAGTAGCATCTATCTGTACCCCCATCAATCCCCTTACCAGTGCAACGAGAGGGAAACACAGAGACTCGTCAAATCAACAGAAAAAAAACTCCAAGTTTATGGGTCGATATCCCCAGGCCATCGGGGGAAAGAATGAATATTTAAATAGTAAAGGGTTAATATTTTAGTAGCTGACCTATTTTCAGCTGACCATGACAGGAGAGAATCATAGCAGAAAAAGCCAAATTTTCTATAATCTAAAGGGAAACAGGTGTGTTACTCCCCTCATGTTTAAAAAGGGCTGGTCGAAAAAACGGGTCAGGAGACAAACACACACAACCCCCGAAAAGGGAAATTTGGGGGTTTGGGAAGGGAAAAAACCTTGATTAAAACCCTTTCTGGTCTACCAAAGGGAAAGGGATTAAAGTTATTGGTGAAGCCAGACTGTGAAGTGAGTGGTGGGGGGAGGGGAAAAAGGGGGTTAAATGAAGGGTTTTGAATTAAGGGAAAAGTGAGCATGAAGAGGGTTTTTGAAGGGGAAATTTTTTACAGTAATTCAGTGAAATTAAAGCATACTAAGTGTACTAGGGACGGAAAAGATAAATAAATATTGAATAGTAAAAGAGCGAAGGGGAAAGGGCAGGCATTAGGGGGGAAAGGGCTGCCAAAATTTATATTTAATTTCTTCTTCAATTCCATGAAGAAAGAAATCAGTCAGGGGGGTTGGGAAAAAGGGTTTTAAAGGGTAACACGCCCCCTGAAAAACAAAACCCCCACCGTTGCCACCTACCAAAAAAAACCCCCTATGGCAAGGTACAAACCGGATACCCAAAACAAAAAAAGGCAAAAAGCTTTTAGTAGGGGGTTTAATTGAATCCAAATTTAACCAAACCCAAACAATTGTCAACAAAACAGGATAATGACGGATAATGAGGTTAGTAGTAGGGTGCCATATAGAAAATGAATATGGGCAAGGTGCAAAACATTTTTTTCAAACCCCCAAAAAACAAAGTACCTTACAAATGCAAAAAAACAAAAAGCACCAAATGTAAATTTGTAAGGGGGGGGAGAGGTTTGAAAAATTTGCAACGGTTCCCAAATTAAATTTTGGGGGAAAAAGTTTTGGGCCCGGGGCCCCTTTCATTTTTTTCCCATGTTTTTTTTTTAAAAGCCCCCAGAAATTGTGTTGGGGATTGTTTAAGAAAACAGGCCTTTCACTTTATTCATGTCAATGCAAGATCATTTCTTCCAAAATTTGGCCCAAGATTAGATTTTTGCTAACAAATTAGGGGGGCATTAAAAACCACTCTGAATTTTTGTTGGATATACGGTGACTGCGACGGGGTCAAATAAAGGTTACAATATAAAACCTTAAAAGGGAACAGAAAGGGCGGGAAGTATGTGCCACTTTAGAAATATTGCTTACAACCCAAGACCTGATTTAAATAACAATAAACGGAGATTCTATGTTTGAAGTGCTGCTCCCAAGACCAAACCCATCTTAGTAGGAACTAGTTACCGCCCTCCTACCCAGGCCCATTTTCTTAGAAACTTTCCAGAGTCTTGTCCGGAGTTAAAGCAATTTCGAAACAATAAACTGGGGCGACTTCAATACTGTTTTCAGCAACAAAAAAACGGCTAGCAAAAGGTAAAGAAAAATTCTGGGATTAAATACTACCCCAACTAATTAAAAAACCCAAACCCCGGTCACAAAATTCAGCCCCCAATTGACCACAACTTTCAACCGCGCTGAGAACATTTCAGTCAGGCGTCATTACCAAGGGTCTTATGACTTTTCACATTTCGCACCAGGAAAATCACTGGGGATAGGATAGGCCTACACAGGACAAAAAAATGAGGTCAACTAGAAACTACATAAAGAAACACTGGAAATGGGCTACACAATTGTGCGACAAGAAACAATTGCACGGACGAAACG
Organism: Cherax quadricarinatus; assembly: GCF_026875155.1. Classification (NCBI taxonomy): domain Eukaryota; kingdom Metazoa; phylum Arthropoda; class Malacostraca; order Decapoda; family Parastacidae; genus Cherax; species Cherax quadricarinatus. The sequence goes on from NW_026465499.1 coordinate 2,525, forward strand.
ATCCGGGGAAAAATTCAAAACAATGTTCACTACCATTCTTAATAATTTTGCACCAGTTAAAGGGGTTAGGTTTAAACGAAAAATGAACCCGGATGACACTGAGATATTAGAAAATAGAAATTCGAGCCACTCTAAAAAGATTTAAACAAACAGACGGATATTGCGCACAAATGAATTTCCCAAAAAGGGGGAGGAACAGAGTACAGAGGCTTATAAAAGGAGCAAAGGCAAAGCCTATTCTCAAAATTGAAAAATTAACATAACCCCAAAAGCTCTGGCAACAACTAAAAAAGTTGGGGTATAGCCAAAACCAGTAGATAGGTCTAACTAGTACCACTACATAATGAGGTAATGCCCGAAAACATCTAAGGGCAAAATTTCTTAAATTTCCACAAAAACTGTTTTCCAACACTAAATAAAAATACCAGCTCAAAATACCTTAACACAGATCGATAAGTTTCAAAATACTATAAACCCAAAAAGGGGGACCCCCAAAAAGTTGTCAAAATAAGTGTAACTCATGACTTCATTCAAAAAAAACTAACAGGTTTTAAAACCCCAAATAAGAGCACAGGCCCCGATAACATCCCGTCTAAGTTCCAAAAGATAGTGCTTTTGAACTTCAATCCCTATTGCCACATAAAAAAACTATCAACACCACTAATACCGTACCGGGGGGGTTCAAGGAGCCAAGTTACCCTATCTTTAAGAAAATAATAGGGCTGATGTAAACAACTATAGACCTGTTTTGTATACTCATAAATTTCTAAAAATTTTGGAGAGGGCGGTTTTCTCAAGTATTTTAAATACCTTAAGACAACAGCATTCTCCTCTACATCGGGCTTTAGAAGATCATACCAACCGAACCCCCTTATTAACTGATGATTACCTGGGAAATGAAATGTCAAAAGGGGAAACCCCATAGGGATGGTAACCCTTTTGACCGCAAAAGGCCCTTTGATACTGCAACCACAATATATTATGAAAAAACTTCAGCTATCGGAAGGGTTTTTAACTGGTTTTAAATCCACCTTTGCAAAAGGAACAAATATCAAAATCAACAAAACGGAATCAGAAACCCCCGCCGAAACATGTGGAGTTCCCCGGGATATTCTGGGTCCCCCACTATTCTTATGTTATGCAATGTACCTATCAGTGTCAAGTGCAAACTCCTACTAGCAAAAAAGGTTTTGTTTGACAGGTAAAGACCCACAAAATATTGCTAAGTTTTTAACACTGGGAAATGGGGTCCTGAGCAAATGGTTAGTAGACAACAATATCATTACCCCTAGGGAAAACTGAACCCTTCTCTTTGGGAAGAAAAAAAACTAGAAAGGGTAAATAATTTTAAATTTCAGTGTAATGGGGGGTCCATCACTTTGGTTTTTATCAGTTAAATTCTGGGGTCCCCTTTGACCCAGCATGCAGGAAATTATAGGGAACATGTAGTAAAAAAAAGCGAAAGCCCAGGGGGTAAAAATTTCCCGATAACAAACAAGTGTCAAACCCACTGAGGCTCCAAGGGCCCATTCTCCCTTATACAATCCATTGGATTACGCTGCCTTTTTGGTACTCTGCCTGACAAAAAACTGAAAGATAACTGCAAAACACCCCGAACAAAACGTAAATTCATCCTGGGGGGGGACCCGAAACTGTAGGCCAGATGAATTACAGCATTGGTATGCTGAATGTTTTTAAAAAGAAAAAACAACTGAAGCTAAAACATGTTTATAAAATTCTCACGAACAGTGTCCAAATATCTTTCTGTAATTTTGTCAAGGTTGGGGAAACCCAAAACAATCATAGACTAGGGGGGGAGAGCACAAATTTTTATCCCCCCAGTCAGTGCCAGGCTTTAAACACCTTTTATTGTACACAATAAAAGGAATGGAACGCTACCCACAAATTCAAGGCCAGTCAAACTTGAACCAGTTAAAAACGCCAAAAAGTGTCGATGAATGAAGCAACAGAAAGGAGGGGAATGATTTTCTATTTTTTAGCAAAATACGTGTAAATTTTTCCTTTTCCATAATGACCCTCGTTTTTTAGATACTAATGACCCTCGGGTAGTAATAGTCTTAATGACCCCGTGAGTAGATAGTCTTAATGCCCCGGTATTTTATATCTTTTTAGTATTTAAAAAAAATGTTATCTTCATTGTAAATAATAAAAATATATAACCTTTTTATTATAATAATAAAGGGAAAAGGACCCAATGGAAAAAAGTATCTGTCTGACTTTTTTGGGGTTTTCCCAGGTTTCTACACAATGCGCTATGTAGATAAATTCAGAACTGTTTGTGTATACCGAATAATTTACTTATTACTTACTCTTTCTCCCCCGGAAAGGTGCATAAGGGGCTCCGACCAAATGCACAATCATTGACTCACGCTCCCCGCACAATTGGTACAAGCCTCTGCTCCTGTTTTTTAAAAGGATATATTGGTTAAAAGTGAAGACGTAGTTCATTTGCCTTGATTTCCAAGGTTTTTCATTTAATCTTCCCACTCTTTTTAAAAGCTTTACTTATCATGGGGATGATTTCTTAAGCAGGGCAATTTTTCTCTTTCTAGCTGGAAGTCACCTTGGGTCATCTGGCAACCAAAGAAATAGTTTTGAAGAAAACGAACGAAAACATTCGGGGCGTCACTTTTTATCTTGTACATGAAAAAATGTAGCCAACCCCATAACTACCCCTCATCTTTCGTGGGAAAGACCTGCGTTCCTATCTCTTGACGGATTATTCAAGGGAAGAGACTTTGTGAGAACGTCGTTTGGGGTTTACTCAAAAGCTGTGACCCCCCCCCTACATCAGCAACGGGTACAATTTCTACAAACGAAACGAAAATATTAGCGTTGAATTCAATATTTTTTTTATATTTCATTTTTTATTTTTCTTTCAAGTAGGGTAAAGGGTTTATATTTAAATGTTTTATATTTTCAATTCTAACAAAATTTTGTTAATATTAGGTTATTTTTCTTTTTTTCTATTCACTAATTTTCCTAAGGAGGAGCCAGCCTTGATAAGACCAACTGAAAGTCTTACAGGGCTGAGTAAGCCTTCACAAGGATATTTTTAACTTCCTCGTATGAATATGTTCTGTATTCTCTCTGACTCTTCCAAGCTCACTATACATTTTAATAATCAAACAAGTACTTGAGCTAAATATTTCCACCCCCGTGGCTTGTCTCTCATTGTTAAAATCGTCTGTCTGCCTGTCAAAACACAACACAAAGTTCATGTCACCTTTTTCACTCATCATCTGTCCACAAAGAACACGCACCCAACAGAGCTAGGTGTTTTCGTGATTCGAGGACACTCGTGGCAATGGTAAGCTCAAGATTAATTTCACCTTCCTCTAGACCATGGTTTTCCCCAAACCTTTTCTTACTCCCGGACCCCTATAAAATTTTTTTCTCTAACCTTCCCCCACCCCCCCCCCCCCCCCTACAACTTAAACTTTGGAACACTAAAATGGTATAAAATACCGACAGGTTGTTAGGTAAGACACATATGCAACAGTTTTGGTATCTTTATTATGAACGTTTCGCCTACACAGTAGGCTTCTTCATCAAGTACAGAAAATTGATAGAACAGAAGATACTTGAAGACGATGAAATTTCAGTCCATCACCCCTTAAAGTTTTGAGGTGGTCATTCCCTCAGTCTGGAGAAGAGCATTGTTCCATAGTATGAAACAATATGGAATGAAGTGACGGGATGGAGCTTTAATAGCCCCAAGAGGTGAGACGTAGGCCACTAGGAGAGGTAAGAACTCAGATGTTGAGAGTCAGGTCCCTCTCAAATCCACCGCTCTCACTATGGAAGTTGTCGAAGTTGATTGCAGGCTGTACCAAGATACCCTTGTGTTGCAGTGTCTGACAGATTGAACATTAAAAGGGTATAAAATACCGACGGGTTGTTAGGTAAGACACATATGCAACTGTTGCATATGTGTCTTACCTAACCTAATTGACAAAATCCTGATTCACATAAAATGTCTCAAATGGAATGAGCAGAGTTAGTGCAGTTTCACAAAGTCTTGGAAATAGAACCATAGCCGAGCACTAATACTCTTCCCAAAGTTTTCCCTCTCAAATTACATTTCAAGAGCAAGATTTGAACCCAAATCTGTAAGATCTTTTTTCAGCTCTCCATCATCAAGTGATGACGCTTTTTCGCACCCCCCCTGGAATGATGTCTCGCCCCCCCAAAGGGGTGCGACACCCCAGGTTGGGAACCCCTGCTCTAGAATGTACTTGTAGTTTGTAATAATACAATTTTTTTGTAAGCGGAAATAGGGGAGTAAAAATTTTTGATGGGGTTCCTCCTTCATTAAGGAATCAGGCAAGAGTTCCACTTCACCTAGAGAGATGGAAGACTCCCACTTTACCTACAAAGATTGGTAAACTTTCACTTTAGCTACGAAGAGTGTAGAACCTCCATTGCTCGGCAACTGCAATTTCTCATCGACAAGGCTCACCTGTTCCCAGTTCTTCCCACCGATCTAATCCGGGCCTGGTCACAGACCGGGCCGCGGGGGCGTTTGACCCCCGGAACTCTCTCCAGGAAACTCCAGGTAAACATTAGAGCCCATCCTGAAACGTCTAATACATTGGATTCTCTGGACAATGTCATCGATGTGAATCATCTTGTGTGGATTCATCACAGCATCTGGTTGTGTCTCACCCCGCCAAATGCCCGGGGGTATCTCGACCCGGCACAACTGAGGGAAAGTCCCCTAAAACCTGGGGCAGTTAAACACGTCTTTGCTTAATCTCAATTAAGTCCGAGACAGGAATGCCCATGTCCTCAAAGCCGAGCCTCCTCTATCTTCATGCACGAGAAAAGAATAGTTGCAGTGTGGTCGTGAAATTTTAATGCTGCAAAATGTTAAAAAATGTGCGTGTGTGTTTTATGTATGCATGTACTATGAATATGTTTGAGAATGCATGCATAAGGATGTGTTTGCGTGTATATGTATTGTGTACATGTTATGCTTCTGTATGTGCAAATGGATGTGAGCGTATGTATGCAAATACATATTTGAGTATGTGAATATGACTGTGTGTGTGTATAAGTGTGTGCGTATGTAGGTGCGTGAATGTAGATTGATTACCTATGTATGCATATATGAAAAAAAAACTTGAGGTGAACCCATTAAACACTTAACGTACCCACAACCCAACACTTCAAACCCACTACACTCACTGGAAATAATGAGCGTGGTCATAATATTGCATTGTACAAAAGATTCATAACGAAACATAGCTAACAAATATGCTTCCAGGAGTAATATAAGCAATTTAATGTGTCCAACATCTTTTGTAAACAAAGTGCCCGTCATGATTTCTCTATTTCTGGGGGTTTGTCTTAGTTTTTTTCCTGGGATGGCTTTTGTACTAGGGTTTTTGGAGATTTTTCTGTATCCCGAAGAGGCATCAAAGTGAGGACAGAGATCCTTTTATGGCTCACATAGTGAATAAATAATCTGAATTATTGGGAAGTCCAAATCCAAAATCTGCACACTACCATAACGTAATGAAGAGGAAGACTTGAGAAAAGTGTAAAATAAAGCCAGAGGGCAGGAGCACCGGGGCCATAAAACACTGCTTCGTATCGTGGAAGCCACAATTCAACCTGCTACCACCAGAAATCAGAAATATTGCTGAAACAATTGAAGAAATTGATGAATGAGACCTATGCAACTTCTGGGTATCTTTATTTAGGAAACTTTTCTGCAACTAGCACTCTATCAGTCCAATACGAGATGAACAGTGGGAAAATGAGTTTTAGGTAGTCATTCCCTCAGCCTGTCACAAACATCACTGGTAGTGGAAAGTGTCACAACACAACACTGGTGGTGGGAAGTGTCACAAGACATCACTGGTCGTGGTGTCACAAGACACACTGGTGGGTAAGTATCACAATACATTACGGTGGTGGTAAGTGTCAAAAAGACATCACTAAAAGGTGGTAAGTGTCACAAGACAACACTGGTGGTGGTAAGTGTCACAAGACCCAACCTGGTGGTGGTAGTGTCACAAGACAAACCCCTGGTGGTGGTAAGTGTCACAAGACAAACTGGTAGTGGTAAGTATCACAAGACAACACTGGTAGTGGCAAGGTCACAAGACAACACTGGTGGTGGTAAGTGTCACAAGACAACAGTGGGTGGTAATGTCCAAGACAACACTGGTAGTGGTAAGTATCACAAGAACAACACTGGTATTTGGGAAGTGTCCAAAAACAATACTGGTGGTGGTAAGTGTCACCAAGACAACACTGGGTGGTTAGTGTCACAAGACAACACTGGTGGTGGTAATGGGCCCCAAGACAACACTGGTGGGTGGTGTAACAAGACAACACTGGTGGTGGTGACACAAGACAACACTGGTGGTGGTAAGTGTCAGAAGACAACACTGGTGGTGGTAAGTGTCAGAAGACAACACTGGTGGTGGGAAGTGTCCCCAAGACAACACTGGTGGGGGTAAGTGTCCACAAGACAACACTGGTAGTGGTAAGTATCACAAGACAACACTGGTAGTGGCAAGTGTCACAAGACAATACTGGTGGTGGTAAGTGTCACAAGACAACACTGGTGGTGGTTAGTGTCACAAGACAACACTGGTGGTGGTAAGTGCCACAAGACAACACTGGTGGTGGTGTAACAAGACAACACTGGTGGTGGTGACACAAGTCAACACTGATGGTGGTAAGTGTCGTTAGGTAAGACACATATGCAACAGTTAGACAACTTTATTCCGAAACGTTTCGCCTACACAGTAGGCTTCTTCAGTCGAATACAGAAAATAGGCAGGAACAGTAGAGATGTGAAGTCGTAGAATTTGAGGTTGTCAGTCCCTCGGCCTGGAGAAGTTCAGTTCCATAGTCAGGAACTATCTGAAGATCAAGCGACAGTGCGGAGACTTAAATACTGTCGGAAGGAGAGGTGCAGAGTAGTAGTAGTAGTAGTAGTAGTAGTAGTAGTAGTAGTAGTAGTAGTAGTAGTAGTAGTAGTAGTAGTAGTAGTGAGAATGTAACCACTGAGAGGTCATGTCCCTCTCAGATCCAACACTGGAACATCTCTACTGTTCCTGCCTATTTTCTGTATTCGACTGAAGAAGCCTACTGTGCAGGCGAAACGTTTCGGAATAAAGTTGTCTAACTGTTGCATATGTGTCTTACCTAACAACCTGTCGGTATTGTATACCATTTTGATGTTCATCTTGTCAGACACTGCAACACATGGCATCTTGGTACAGAAAACACCTTGGACAAGCTTTTCAAGTGAGAAGTGTTGGATCTGAGAGAGACATGACCTCTCAGTGGTTACATTTCACACTACTACTACTACTACACTACTACTACTACTACATACTACTACTACTACTACTACTACTACTACTACACTACTAAATCTGCACCTCTCCTTCCGACAGTATTTAAGTCTCCGCACTGTCGCTTGATCTTCAGATAGTTCCTGACTATGGAACTGAACTTCTCCAGGCCGAGGGGCTGACAACCTCAAAATTTTACGACACAAGGGGGAATGGACTGATTACATCGTCCCTTTACATCTCTACTGTTCCTGCCTATTTTCTGTATTCCCACTGAAAAAAGCCTACTGTGTAGGCGAAACGTTTCGGAATAAAGTTGTCTAACTGTTGCATATGTGTCTTACCTAACAACCTGTCGGTATTGTATACCATTTTGATGTTCATCTTGTCAGACACTGCAACACATGGCATCTTGGTACAGAAAACACCTTGGACAAGCTTTTCAAGTGAGAAGTGTTGGGTCTGAGAGGGACATGACCTCTCAGTGGTTACATTCTCACTACTACTACTACTACTACTACTACTACTACTACTACTACTACTACTACTACTACTACTCTGCACCTCTCCTTCCGACAGTATTTAAGTCTCCGCACTGTCGCTTGATCTTCAGATAGTTCCTGACTATGGAACTGAACTTCTCCAGGCCGAGGGACTGACAACCTCAAATTCTACGACTACAAGGGTGATGGACTGATTACATCGTCTTCACATCTCTACTGTTCCTGCCTATTTTCTGTATTCGAATGAAGAAGCCTACTGTGTAGGCGAAACGTTTCGGAATAAAGTTGTCTAACTGTTGCATATGTGTCTTACCTAACAACCTGTCGGTATTTTATACCATTTTGATGTTCAACGTGGTAAGTGTCACAAGACAACCCTGGTGGTGTTAAGTGTCACAAGACAACACTGGTGGTGGTGAGTGCTACAAGACATCACTGGTGGTGGTAAGTGTCACAAGACATCACTGGTGGTGGTAAGTGCCACAAGACATCACTAGTCGTGGTAAGGGTCACAATACATCACTGGTGGTGGTAAATGTCACATTACTGGTGGTGGTAAGCGCCACAAGACATCACTGGTGGTGGTAAGTGTCACAAGACAACACTGGTGGTGGTAAGTGTCACAAGACATCACTGGTGGTGGTAAGTGCCACAAGACATCACTTGTGGTGGTAAGTGTCACAAGACATTATTGGTGGTGGTAAGTGTCACAAAATATCACTGGTCGTGGTAAGTGTTACAAGACAACACTGGTAGTGGTAAGTGTCACAAGACATCGCTGGTCGTGGGAAGTGTCACAAGACATCACTGGTGATGGTAAGTGTCACAAGACAACACAGGTGGTGGTAAGTGTCACAAGACATCACTGGTGGTAGTAAGTGTCACAAGACCACACTGGTGATGGTAAGTGTCAGAAGACAACACAGGTGGTGGTAAGTGTCACAAGACAACACATGTGGTGGTAAGTGTCACAAGACATCACTGGTCGTAGTAAGTGTCACAAGACAACACTGGTGGTGGTAAGTGTCACAAGACAACACTGGTGGTGGTAAGTGTCACAAGACATCACTGGTCGTGGTAAGTGTCACAAGACAACACTGGTGCTGGTAAGTGTCACAAGACATCACTGGTCGTGATAAGTGTCACAAGACATCACTGGTGGTGGTAAGTGTCACAAGACATCACTGGTCGTGGTGTCACAAGACGTCACTGGTCGTGGTAAGTGTCACAAGACATCACTGGTGGTGGTAAATGTCACAAGACAACACTGGTGGTGGTAAGTGTCACAAGACAACACTGGTAGTGGTAAGTATCACAAGACAACACTGGTAGTGGCAAGTGTCACAAGACAATACTGGTGGTGGTAAGTGTCAAAAGACAACACTGGTGGTGGTTAGTGTCACAAGACAACACTGGTGGTGGTGTCACAAGACAACACTGGTGGTGGTGTAACAAGACAACACTTGTGGTGGTGTCAAAAGACAACACTGGTGGTGTTAAGTGTCACAAGACAACACTGGTGGTGGTAAGTGTTACAAGACATCACTGGTGGTGGTAAGTGTCACAAGACAACACTGTTGGTGGTGTCACAAGACATCACTGGTGGTGGTAAGTGCCACAAGACATCTCTTGTGGTGGTAAGTGTCACAAGACATTATTGGTGGTGGTAAGTGTCACAAAATATCACTGGTCGTGGTAAGTGTTACAAGCATTGATCCTGATACCAACCTCTTATTTAATGACTTAAATGATTCAAACAGTTACTGTAATTACTACACAGCAGAACAATCAAAGGCACTTCTCAGAGCCAACAACAACATAACTATCTTTAACTACAATATCAGATCTTTAAGCAAGCATTATGATGACCTCCTAGCATTACTAAATTCCTTGCATGCCAATATGTCCATCATTACACTAACTGAAACCTGGCTAAAGCCTGATACTACAGATGTCTATGCCATTCCTTGTTACACAGCCATACACAACTGTAGGCAAGACGAACAAGGGGGTGGCACAGCTATATACTACTCAGACCAACTAGAATGTATCACTAATACTTGCACAAGGGATGAACATGGGGAATATATAATAGCTAAATTCAAATCCAAATACCTACAAAAACCTCTCACAGTGATAAACATCTACAGAATTCCACAATCAAACATTAGCCAATTTAGTCAAAACCTAGGAAGTATGATAACTGATGCACGCATGAACAAAGATCACTTACTACTCTCAGGTGACTTCAATATAAATCTCCTGCAAGACCAGGACCCACACGTTACTGAATTCACAAACACAGTGAGTAACTGCATGTTGCTACCAACAGTAACAAAACCTACAAGAGTTACAGAGACTAGTGTTTCCCTACTTGACCACATCTGGACCAACACCATATCCCCTTTAAAATCAGGCATAATTACAGATAATACCACAGACCACTACCCTACTTTCCTCATAACAACTCTTGGTAAAATACCCCAGACACTAACTAAAGTCACCTTCAGACTTCACAATGAGGCAGCCATTAATAACTTCACAACAGCAGTAACAAACATTGACTGGCACACTGAGCTAGAAATCTATACAGATATTGAAGAATGCTTTAATAATTTTCTAAAAAAGACCCAATACCTTTATAACAAGCACTGCCCTAAAAAAAACTGAACAGATGACAGCTAAGAGACTGAACAGTCCCTGGCTAACACCCAGCATTCTCAAATCCATAAATACAAAACACCGATATGAAAAACAGTACAGAATGGGTCACATAACCAGAGACCAAACAAAACGTTACTCGTCAATCCTAACCAGCCTGATAAGAAGGGCAAAAAATTGTATTATGAGAACAGATTGTCCAACTTACGAGGTGATATAAAAAAGACCTGGAAGACCCTATCAGAAATTCTGGGAACAAAAAAGATATCACGACATAGCGAAATAAAATTAACAAAATCAGATGAACCCCAACTCCCACCAACAGAAACAGCAAACAGACTCAATGATTTCTTCTCCACTATAGGTCAAAACCTTGCCAATAATATCCCAAGCTCAGATACCCCACCAAATGACTACCTCACTGGCACTACCCGAACACACTGTTCCTAGCTCCGACTAACCCATACGAAGTCTCCCTTATTATCAACGCACTGAAAAACAAGGCAGGAGATTTAAATACCTTACCACCCTTTATACAAAAAAGCGTCACAAGTACTATCACCAATCATTGCAACACTCTTTAACAAATCCATTGAATCCTCCACCTTCCCTACAGTTCTCAAATAGCAAGGGTCACCCCGATCCATAAAGGAGGTGACCAAACAGAGTTGAATAACTATAGGCCAATATCCAATTTACCACCCTCTCTCAAAAATCTTCGAAAAATTAATTCATAAACAAATCTACTCCTACCTCACTCCATAACATTCTCAACCCCTGCCAATTTGGATTCAGGCCTAATAAAAATACTAATGATCTATTATACACATGCTAGAACATATATACACTGCAATAGAGAAAAAAGAAGTCCCCTTTGGGGATCTTCATGACTTATAAAGCTTTGATACAGTTACCATGACTTGCC
>NW_026465500.1:0-12471 GCF_026875155.1 Cherax quadricarinatus
ACCACTAACATTATGACTTATGAGCAAAGGTATTTTAATTTAAATCTAAAAAAAAAAAGGGAGCTCTGAATATTAAAATAAAGCATTTTTCCCACATTGATTTTTTTCAAATTAAAAAGTAATGGTTTCAAGTACGTAAAAATAAGACAGAATAAAACATTAACCCTTAAACATCCAAACGAATATATATTGTTTTTTCAACATCGAAATATGAAAAAAAAAGTACACATTTTTTTTTTTTTACTTTGAAAATTTGGGAAAAAAACTTTTATCATTTTTTTTTTTGTTATACAGTAAGGCCCCCTTTAGGGGCATTTTTGCCTTACGGCGTTCCGCAATACGGCGATGTCAAATTATGACCAAAATTTGCTAAACCAAGGGGCTTTTAAATAGGGCCCCCCCACCCTTTGTTTACATTTTCCGTACCACATTTTTTATGCGGAAAAATTTTTCCAAAATTTCAAGATTTTAAAAAGTTACTGCATTTTTTTATATGTACTCGATAATTATACAAAGGTCCTGTCCTAAATATACTTACACACGGCTGGGTGCAGGAAACAATAAAATCGTAAGTCCCCTTTTAAATTCATGACGCCAAACTACTAATAATAATCACTCTTGGGCACACTAAATGTTTATTTTAAAACATAAATATAGGCATTTAATTAACCATAAATGAAATTTCCTCAAAATTTATTAAACCCATTACATAATATAAACAGATACTACACTCGAATAAAAATTGATTAATATGAGATTTTTTTACAAACACTGTTTAGGGGGTTTTGGAAGAATTACGTTTTCTCTAGTCAAACACTGGGGGTAACTGTAAAAAATATTCTTTCGAAAGCCTTTACTTATGTATAGAAAATTCACACCCTTGGGTTTTTAGTGCTTTTTATAAAAATAATAAAATAATAATAATTAAGTTATCTTTCCCCCAAAAAATGGTGTGCTGCTGTTTGTTTATTCTAAACTAACTTTACGTTTTACACAATGTAAGAGTATTTTTTATTTTGGGGGTAAATTTAAAAAAAAAATATTGAGGGGAAAATTTTTACAAAAATCTTTCAAATACGTGAATGAAATAAAATCACTATTAATACGCTTTTTCGCCTGACCAGGTCGTCCACTACCTGTTCATTTTTTGGGTTTTTACATTGCTCAACTCTGTATCTCGTTTTCTCTCCTTTACCCCTTTCGTTAACTAGTTTTCTCCATTACGATGGCTCTAAGGTTTTATGTAATAAAAAAAGAGCCGTAAGCCTCTTGCTTTTAAATCAAGTTGAGGGTATGTGTGCCATTTGATTTTTCAATATTCACCCTCCATCACCTCTCTCACATTAAAATTAATATTTTAAGGGAATAATAATGTACCTGTTGGGATCTTACCTTTTTTGGTTTTTAATGCCTATTTCATTGCTAACTTAATAAATTAGTGTAAACTTGTTCTGGCATTTATTGGGTATTTAAGTGTGCTCTGATAAAAAACTTTTGGAGCTGTGTGGTAGCCGGGGAGGCAACATTTTCGTTTTTCCTCTCTCACCTCAAAAAACTGTATGAAATTTCGTTTGGCCAGCCACCCCCCACTCCGCTTTGTTTACAATTTTTTGGATGAATTTTTATTACTTCTATACTTCTAAAAACCCTTTGTTTATATGGATCTAAAGGGATTGTAGAAATGATTAAATTCTGAACAAGGCATTCATGTTTAAAAAAGGCTCTGGCCACATGTAGGTAGCCGGTAGGGGTACCCCAAATACACCTACCGGGGAAAACCTACCCCGACTTTATACAAATAAAAACTACTCACCCTCTTTCCCATATTAAGACTCCACAATTTTAAGGGAAATAATGATGTACGATGTGCATTTTACCTCTCGGGATTTTAAATACGTATATTAATATGAACGGGACCAGGGGTACCACGCCGGGCTACCCGCACCGACTTCCTACAAATAAGTACTACTCACCCCTCCCCTACATTGATTACAAAAACTGAATAAGTAATGAATTTACTTTAAATGTATTTTTTCTTTGTGTTTTTTAAGCCCATTCATTTCTAACTAATATACTAAATTTTGTGTAAACTTGTTTTCGGGATTTATATGCTTTATAAATGGAAAAAAAGGGGTTCTGCCTTCCGCGAGTCCCGCTTTCCGGGGACAGCCGAACCTAACCCGCTGTATAAGTGGGGCCCACGTATTTGAAAATATTAAAAAAAACATAGACACTTTTGGGGCCACGGATTTTTTTAAAAAAGCGATCTATTTGGACCTTTAAGGGTTAAATACCTGATTAGCACCTTGAAATAGCCCCTTTAGGTGTCTTAAGTAGCTGGGTATTAATTACCGTTATTCACTAATGGTCATGAAAATATGGATTAGAATAAGGTAAATTCTACTATACTACAGCACCTGAACATGGTTGAAATGTGTTGAGATATGGCTTAACAAGGTTCAGTCAAACCAGTGAATGTGAGGAAACATGCTAGTTCTTGATCAATTTGTAATTTCAAACCTACAACCTGTGTCGATAATTTTAACCATGATAATGCCATCACGATAAAGCACTGTTTTAAATTTATGCATTATCACGCTTTAGTTTTCGAAGTCTGTATAATAGGTTCTGACGTTTTTTAGTTAGGCACTCTATTAAAATACACATTACTCCCGTTTATTGATGGAGGAACTTATTAGATCATTTTTGACATCAATGGAATTGAATTTTAACCTAACAGTTTGTTGTTGACCCAGCTTGCCTAGCAGTCAGCTTGCCTAGCAGTCCTTGATATCACAGGTTTTAATTATTTTATTTTATTATCACACTGGCTGATTCCCACCAAGGCAGGTGGCCCGAAAAAGAAAAACTTTCACCATCATTCACTCCATCACTGTCTTGCCAGAAGGGTGCTTTACACTACAGTTTTTAAACTGCAACATTAACACCCCTCCTTCAGTTAACTTTTATCTCATCTTTTATTAGTTGGAGTGCTTTGATGGTGCAATTCTTATTGTTTGTATCTGGTAGTAAGGTAGAGCTTGTTAAAATGGCAGAGTCTAGGAGTCTAGGCAAGAAAGCTATTTAAAGTAACTTCAACAAACAACTTGCTTTATATGAGAGTACCAAGGCATGCAAGTTTTATTTAGGTTTTCATATACATGGCATACAATTTCTTTTAGAATGTTCTTGAGGGGCCCACAGGTGTTATGGAGAGAAAAAAAAAAAAAGTATGTGCATTTAAACTAGGATAACTCAGTAATGTCAAACAATGCTGCTTATTTCCATTGGATTTCTTGAATTGCAGCAGTCATTACTTTCAGTGCTAATCAATGCTTAAAACAAACTTGCTCAGTTTAAACATCTAGACTACACTTGGGTTATTCAGGCTATAATTCACCTTGTACACCAAAATAAAATATATTTCACATACACCTCTCAGTGCTATATAAAACTCTCCTGAATTATTGTAAGAACTTTTTTTTTTTTTTAACAAATCAGCCATATCCCACTGAGGAAGGGCGACCAAAAAAAAGAAAAACAAAAGCTTCTCTTTTTAAATTCAGTAATGTATACAACAGAAGGGGTTTATTGTAAGAACTATCTACTTGAAATTTCAGCTCAAAAAAACTCCAAATAAGAGAGCACCTCTGTAAAACCAAACTTCACATCATGCCCCGTAATGAAAATTCATCTAAAAGTAAATTTCATATCCCAAAAAGAAATATGGATACATGTATGTTTTAACCTTTTTTGCTAGGGTTTGGACATCCAACAGACTTTTTGTGAATGTTAAGATACGAGTGATGGAAGCAAGTGGCTTTATGATTGACAAAACTGTTGGAGAGTGGCATAGCAAAATTTATGAAGGGTTTCAGGAAAATGGTCAGCTGGACCTGAAAACCTGGAAGTGGCAATACAGTCCCTCCCCCTCTGAAGGAGGGGTAGGGGAGTGTTGCAGTTCAGAGCCATCTGAGCTGTGATTCAGAAGCTTCTGGGGACAGGACACAAAAAATAAAATAAAAACATTATACAAAAATAAAGTATTAAAACAATTAATCCTAAATGGGGCATATATATCCGTGCTTTAACCCTTTTACTGTCGCAACCCCCAATCTTGAGGGGGTTTCCTGTGTCGCAAAATATTAAAAAAAAAAAATTCTCTTATGAAATGATAAGAGAATCTTTCCCGATGGTAATGACACCAAAAGCATGAAATTTTATGGAAGACTTAGGAATTACGCTCTTGTGACATTAGCAACCTCAGCGATATTTACGAATCGGTGATTTCATCCACTTTGAACCCTATTTTTGGCTAATTCCACTGTTCCAGTCGATCAAACTCACAGCTACTTCTTTAGAACTCCACTTGTTTTATCGATCGAGTACAAGAAACTCCTCATTTACCAATTTCAACTACCCAATAAAGTGGTCAGAAACAGGCAATTTGGCCAATTTCACACAAATTAACCCTTTCAGGGTTTCAGACGTACTAGTATGGCTTACGCACCAGGGTTTTTGACGTACTAGTACGCCTAAATTCTAGCGCCCTCAAATCTAGTGAGAAAACTGGTAGGCCTACTGGTAGACCATGTTTTTGGATTAAAACAGCGACTTTACACTGTATTTTCGTATGGTATTTATTGTTGTATTTTAGTTTTCCTGGTCTCATTTTATAGAATGGAAGACATATTACAGAAATTGAGATGATTTTGACTGGTTTTACAAAGAAAAGTACCTTGAAATTGAGCTCAAAGTAGCAGAAATGTTCGATTTTTACCAAAGTTCAAAGTAAACAAATCATGCTAAGCGTCCAATACACGTCAACTGGTGAGTAATATTCTTTCACAAGTGCGCTGATATTATTTATACCATTTCTACACTAATGCAGTAGTCTGCATAACAGTAAATCTATTTTTTGTGAGAATAAAAATTCAAAGTGGAAAGCAAAAGAATGTAAGAGGGGCCTGGGGACGTGACTAATGAACAGAGGTAATGTTATTTTAGTGCCAGGAATGTCTTTCTTAGTTTATTCTGGACCCTATTCAGAAACTGGTATCTTTTGAAATTTGTTGAAATTGGCAAAATTGCTAAATTCTGACCACTTTATTGGATAGTAGAAATCAGTAAATGAGTGGTTTCTTGTACTCATTCGATAGACAAAATGGAGTTCTAGCGAAATAGTTATGATTTTTGTCGACTAGTACACTGGAATTGGCCGAAAATAGGGCTCAAAGTGGGCAAAAATCGCCGATGTGAAAACATCTTCGAGACCGCTAACTTAGCGAGAGCATAATTCCATAAGTTTTCCATCAAATTTCATACTTTTGGTGTCATTATGATTAGGAAAAGATTCTCTATCTTTTCACAAGAAAAAAAATTTTTTTTTTTTTTTTGAAAATTTGGCAGCCCTGAGAAAGTTTTGGAGAGGGCCTGGCGACCCTGAAAGGGTTAAAAAAATATGCCAATCTCAAATTAGTGTCCAGAATGAACAATGCAGACATTCCTGGCTCAAAAATAACATTTTCTTTGTTCATCAGTCACATCTCCAGCCCCTCTAATATTACTCTTGCTTTATATTTGAATTTTTATTCAAACAAAAAATAGAAGATTCTGTTATGCTGTCATGTGGGATTCGAAAATGTGGATAGGGTAAAAATACTCACGTAGGCTGGTAGTACGTAAAATATAACGGAAAGTATGGGAAGGCGCCAACAGCCGCCCTGCCTCTCTTGCCCTCTATCTTAAGACTGACTGACTCACAGTACCTATATGTGAGGGGGTGTTTGAAATCCTGCTATGGAGCTAGTGCCCTCACTAGAGTGTCTGTTGTTGTTCCTAGTGTTCCAGATGGTGATAACATCCTAGTTGACAGTGATTCTTGCAAAGTAAAAGGTCTATTTGTTGAACCATCCTTACATGTTGTAAGAGATAGTAAGATCCATTTCTTCCTAGCCAACACTTCTGGTCACAGTGTTCGTCTCAGAGCAAATACCAATCTTGTTGACCTTGTTCACTATCCTTACCCTGTTCAGGTAGAGGATGAGTTGTCACCTGACCAGTGGGTCGGTGCTATTTCTGCCGGGGAGACCTCATCCACTTCACTGGATCAATCTGTTCCACCAGTTGAGGAGAAAGACTTAGCTCCCACTGACTTCCCAGATGAAGTCAAGCGTTTGTCGACTCTGTTGAACAAACGTCGTAAAGCCATTGCCTTACCAGGTGAGAAGATGGGTATAACGAACTTATTGTCCATCGTATTCCACTTGAACCTGGTACTAGACCTATCTACATACCTGCGTACAGAATGCCTCATTCACAAGTTGCTGTCGCAGAAGAATTGATCAATCAAATGCTTGATGATGGAGTTATTGCGCCTAGCAATTCACCTTGAATGCACCCTTGATCCTAGTACCTAAGAAGGATGGTACATTGGCGCCCAGTGATTGACTTTAGGAAGTTAAATGCGAAAACTATTCCAGATCGCTTCCCACTTCCTGTACTGGGTGATCTTTTACGTAACATTGGAGATAAAGTCTTTTCAACCCTGGATTTGTTACAAGGGTTTTGGCAAGTCCCTCTCACGAGGACAGCCAAGAGCTAACTGCATTCTCCACCCTACAGGTCATTATCACTTCCTCCGTATGGCGTTTGGATTAGATCCTCCCCTATCAGTTCTCAAGGCTCATGACAAAATATCTTTACAGGCTCATAGGTAATGCACTTATGGGTACTTAGATGACGTAATCGCCCATGTCTAAAGACGTGGATACACACTTGAAAAGACTTCATGTAGTACTTGGTAAGCTTGAAGAACCCAAATTTTAAAAGATCAAACTGTCTAAATGTCAATTTTTCAGATCAGAAATTAAGTTTCTTGGTCACGTAGTCACTCCTAGAGGGGTTACGACTGCCCCAAAGTAAAGTAACTGCAGTACTAAATTTTCCAAACTCCCAAAACTGCTGATGCCGAAAGATCCTTTGTGGGCTTAACAGGTTTTTATAAGATCTTTCATTGCCAATTTTTTCTTCCATAGCTGCTCCCTAACTGAGTTGCTTAAGAAAGATGCTCCTTTGTTTGGACCTTCCTCAAGAAAGAGCATTCCAAAATCTAAAAAAAAGCTAACATCTGCTCCAATTTTGAAATTTCCAGATTTTTTTAAGCCCTTCTATCCGACAACTGATGCTAGTTCAATTGGCATAGGTGCCGTACTAGCTCAGAAGACCCATGGCAAGTACAACGCAGTTGCATTTGCTTTGCCGAGTCCTTACAAAGGCTGAACGTAATTATACAGTAACTGAGCAAGAAGCTTTGCAATAGTATGGTCTTTAAAGCACTTCCGAGACATTATTTATCAGTACTCTGTTCATGTCTTGACAGACCATGCTCCACTGATACCTTTATTCCAGAAACAAAAAAACCTACTGGAAGGGTTTGCCAGATGGACCTGACTATCCAAGAGTTCAATCCCACCGCTGCCACCATTTGTCACGTGGGATTCGAAAACGTGGATAGGGTAAAAATACTCACGTAGGCTGGTAGTACGTATAATATAACCCAAAGTATGGAAGGCGCCAACAGCCGCCCTGCCTCTCGCCCTCTATCTTAAGACTGACTGACCCACAGTACCTATAAGTGAGGGGGGGTTTGAAATCCTGCTATGGTCAGCAGCAATATGAAAACAGTCCCGTGATTCACGCAGAGACGGTTGGTAGTGAGTCATCTACTGGTACACTGGTTACTGGTAACTGGTTACTAGGAACTGGTACTACTACTGAGAATGCAAACTACTGCAATATTGTAATAATTATATTAATAATGTTAACCCATTCATGACTGCATATTAGAATGGCTAGTTGGACATTTATTGGACAATGATGTCACTATGTTTTCCATTCTATCAAATGAGACCAAGAAAACGAGAATACAACCATAAATACCATACAAAAATACACCTCAAAGCTGGCGCTTAACCCAAAAAAACTTATGCACTGCATGCTGGAGGATTTTTTTTTATACAGTGCACAGTGCACACTGACCACCAGACCCATTCTCCAAAATGTGGGCCTTCCACTTTCTCCTGCTTGATTTGAAGCCGCTAGGATTTTTGAGCAATGTATGTCAAAAAACATTGGTTCGTAGGACGTATATATACGACCGAAACAGTTAGAGGGTCAACACAACATCTTAACATTAATTTACAATGCACAGGAAAGATCACATTGCTAGAATGCTAATACATGAGATATAAAGAGTAATTTTGACTGGCTCAACATTTCTGGTTATAATAAATATTAGATCATGGAACCATAATGGTAACTACAATGCATTATCATTTACAATCATTTTTAACAATATTAACAAAGCAGGTGACACATGAAGAACTTTTTGCATTCTCAGTAAGTGGGTATTTCATCTGCGTGGAGTTGATCATATCAAATCAAATACAGTTTACCCTCAATTTTCATGATCCCCAACTTGCATTTAAAAACCATTTTTTTTTTTAACACGTCAGTCGTCTTCCACCAACGCAGGGTGACCCAAAAAAGAAAGAAAATACTTTCATCATTCAACACTTTCACCTCACTCATACATAATCAGTCTTTGCAGAGGTTCTCAGATACGACAGTTCAAAAGTCCCTCCAAACTGCCAATATCCCAAACCCCTCCTTTAACCCTTTCAGGGTCCGTGCCGTAGATCTACAGCTTTACGTTGAGGGTTCAAACCGTAGATCTACGCCAAAATTCTAGCAGCGTCAAATTTAGCGCGAGAAGGCTGGTAGGCCTACATCTGAGAGAATGGGTCTGGGTGGTCAGTGTGAACACTATAGAAAAAATCTGGACGCCCGCATGGCATTGTGGGAGTACCGCCAAAGTAGCTTTGTTCATCGTGCCTGGCGGCAAGGAAATTCTCACTCCCCACTCACTCTCCGGGCGAATTCTGACTCTCCTCTTCACAACTTACAGTTCTAAGACTGATGGAAGTGGAGCTGAAGAGGAATTCTATGGTTTTGAACCATATGGTACCATTGTACCATGTGGTACAATGGTACATTGGTGCCATGTCGTACAATGGTATCATATGGTACAATGTGCCATATTGTACATTGTACTAAATGGTATATTATACCATATGATACATTGTACCATATTGTACAGGGACCCTAAAGCAAATAAGTCTGTCTGACTTTTTTGGGTTATCCTAGGTTCTCCAAACATATGCTGCTAAGTATGATATTCTATGTAACTTTATTTGTGTATACCAAAATAAACTTACTATGCCACATGCGCTTGAGTGAATTTATTCAGGTGTACAGAAATACAATTATATGGATTATTATACATAGCAGCATATGTATAAAATCCTAGGCAAACCCAAAAAAGTCAGGGTGACTTATTTCCATAGGGATCCCTGTATCTGTACCATATGGTGTCCTGTACTGTATGGTACCCTGTACCATATGGTGCCCTGTGCCATATGGTACCCTGTGCCATATGGTACCATGGGTCATATGGTACCCTGTACCATATGGTACCCTGCACCATATGTTATCCTGTACTGCATGGTACCCTATACCATATAGTACAATGTACCATATGGTACCCTGTAACATATGATACTGTGTACCATATGGTCAATAGGAGGTGCTGGTGCCACGAGACACCAGCCAAGACTGAGTGAGTGGCAACGCAAGCTAGCTATTGACTCCGCAGTTTCCAAGACAAAGCGCTTTGTCATCCACCTCAAGGAACATGTTGAGTGGCTGTACATTTGTAAATATATAATAAAACATTACTAATATACAACATTTTTGCATATTTTTGTTTTAAACAATTATTGTAAACAAAATAATGATGAGAATATAAGTGTTTTTGTGTTGAATACAACAGTACCATATGGTACAATGAACCATATGGTATCATTGTACTGTATGGTACCATTGCACCATATGGTACCATTGCACCATATGGTACCATTGCACCATATGGTACCATAAGGTACCATTGCACCTTTATGGTACCATTCTATCATATGGTACCATTGTACAAATGGTGCCATTGTACCATATTGTACCAGTGTATCATGTGCCACTGTACCATATTGTACCATATGGTACCATTGTACCACATGGTACTATATGGTACTGTTGTATTCAACACAATAACCACACTAATTTTTTCATCATTTTGTTTACAATAAACATGTAAACAAGTTTTGTAAGCAATATAATGTTAAACAAATTAGTGCAGTTATTGTGCTGCATACAATGAGTGTACACTTATACAATATACATTATGAACATTAAAATGGTATAAAATACCGACAGATTGTTAGGTAAGACACATATGCAACAGTTAGGTATCTTTATTTCGAAACGTTTCGCCTACACAGTAGGCTTCTTCAGTCGAGTACAGAAAAGTTGATAGAAGCAGAAGATACTTGAAGACGATGTAATCAGTCCATCACCCTTAAAGTTTTGAGGTGGTCAGTCCCTCAGTCTGGAGAAGAGCATTGTTCCGTTGTCTGAAACAATATGAAGTTGAAGTGACAGGATGGAGCCTTATATAGTGCCAGGAGGTGAGACGTAGGTTGCTTTGGGAGGGCAGGTCCCTCTCAAACCCAGCCGTTCTCACTAGTAGAGGTTGTCGAAGTTGATGGTCTGTACCAAGGGAGGGACTGACCACCTCAAAACTTTAAGGGTGATGGACTGATTACATCGTCTTCAAGTATCTTCTGCTTCTATCAACTTTTCTGTACTCGACTGAAGAAGCCTACTGTGTAGGCGAAACGTTTCGAAATAAAGATACCTAACTGTTGCATATGTGTCTTACCTAACAATATACATTATATTGGTCTCACAGACCACAAATGTTACTAGAAAAAAAATTAGAAAAGAAAATAAACAAGTATAAAAAATGTAAAATAAAGAAATGCGATTTTGCGGAAGTCACTGATGTTGCAGCCACCCGGTCATTTTGGGTCAACTTCCTGCCGCTGTATCTCGGTAAGTACTGATCAAAATTTTTTTGTTTTGTTTTGTTTTATTACCTTCACAAAAATATTATCTTTAATTCTGTAAGAAGAAATAATTTTTTTTTTTTCAAAATTTCTTGGACACAGATTTTGGCCTTGGACCCTGAAAGGGTTAAAGTGCAGGCAGTGTACTTCCCATTTCCAGGACTCAAGTCCAACTAACCGGTTTCCCTGAATCCCTTCACAAATATTACCCTGCTCACACTCCAACAGCTCGTCAGGTTCCAAAAACCATTCTTCTCTATTCACTCTTATCTAACATGCTCACAAATGATTGCTGGAAGTCCAAGCCCCTCACCCACAAAACCTCCTTTACCCTCTCCCTCCAACCTTTTCGAGGACGACCCCTACCCCGCCTTCCTTCCCCTACAGATTTATACACTCTCCAAGTCATTCTACTTTAATACTTAGGTTAAGTTTTTGTTAATATTTCCCATAAGAAATAGTGTAAATCCAATTAATCCATTCCAAACACCCAAAAATATAAACAAAAAATACATTTTATGGAAAATAACTGTGGTTTTACATGCAAGCTGGGATCATGAAAACTGAGGGTCTTTTATTGGCATATCAACCCGATGCTTGAGTAACATACTTAAAATATTTGGGTATCTTTATTTAAAAAAACATTTTGCCTGTGCAGCAGGCTTTGTTAGTTGAATACAGAATAATTACAATACTGTAGACAGTAAAGGTGGAGAGGTAACTATGAAGTGATCATTCCTCAGCTTTGATTGATGGTGCCAAACAAGGCAAATAGACTGATCACTCAAAACTATCTCTGTTCTTTTAGCTTCCAGTATTGTAATTACCCCTTTATTATTATGCAGCTGCTGTGCTGGCAAAATGTTCAGTTTTAAAGATATTATTAAGACCATAAATTACACAACCCAGGGCAACAGGGTTTAGAACAGGTCGCTCCTGTCTGTCTCAACTATTGGATCACTACGACAAGGTCCTAGATGCACTAGAAGACAAAAAGAATGCAGATGTAAATATATACAGACTTTGCAAAAGCCTTCGACAAGTGTGGGCCATGGGTAATAGCAAAACAAAATGCGTGCTAAAGGAATAACAGGAAAAGTTGGTCGATGTATCTATAATTTCCTCACTAACAGAACACAGAGAGTGTAGTAGTCAACCGGGTAAAGTCCGAGGCACTACGGTGAAAAGCTCTGTTTTCCCCAAGGCACAAGTAGTCGCTCCCATCTTGTTCCTCATCCTTATATCTGCCATAGACAAGGATGTCAGCCACAGCACCGTGTCTTCCTTTGCGATGACACCAATCTGCATGACAGTGTCTTCCATTGCAGACACTGAAGGCCCCCAGGCGGACATCAACCAAATCTTTCAGGGGCTGCAGAAAAAAATATGAAGTTCAACGTGAGAAAATTTTAATTACTGATATAGTAAACCGAGGAAATTAATTTAAGAG
>NW_026465501.1:0-7500 GCF_026875155.1 Cherax quadricarinatus
ACACTTGGTGTACTTGGTAAAAATTTGGTCTTTACATAGAAAACCGCGTGTGAAGTGAATTGTTTAGGTACTGGTTCTCTATTACAGCTGCACACTTATGCTTGCTACATGTTTAACATAGAAAACGTGTGATTTCCCAGGATGGCCCCAAGGAATTCAACCAGAGTGATTTTTTCTCATTGTCATTGTAACATTACCTAGTTTTTTTTTTTTTTTTTTTTTTTTTTTTTTTTTTTTTTTTAAAAATTTTTCTTTGGTTGGGGTAAGGGTTGTTTTCCCACCCTTCTTTGTGATGTCCCCTTATATTATTATTTCAGTGAGGAAATTTGGGTGGCGTAGCCGAACAAACTCAAGGGGAAGTTATCATTAAAATTTGAACCTTTTTTAAAATGTGATGTATGCAGAATTCTAATTTTATGTAAATTTTATTATTTTTTTTATTTTTTTTTTGGTCCCCTTTTCCCCCCTCTCTCTCTCTCTTCTCTCTCTCCCCTCTCTCTTTCCCCCCCCCCCCATCTTTGTAATTTGTGATAAAAGGTTTTTAAGACCGGGGGCCGGGGGGTTAACCATCCATTATTTTTCATTATATGTACCTTTAAATTACCCCCATACGGAGGTCTCTGAGTGTTTTTTTTGGGTGGGGTGTTTTCCCGTATTGGTGGGGGTGGTCTGGGTTGGGGGGGGGTTTTGGTTTGGGAGGTTTTCCCTTTTAACTTGAGAACTTGTGTTTGTGATTTTATTTTGGCCCTTCTGACTTGTAGTGAATATTTGTCTTGCATAAGCTTGGGGAAAGAAAAGGGCGGGGAAATTCTTGTGTTGTATCTTAAAACCGGGATAAAATCACTGGCAAACATGGCAATTTGTCATAGAGGAACCTATTTCTGCGGGTGATGGGAAAAAAAGTTTAGTTTCCCCGGGCCCTTTTAAAAAAGAAAAAAAAGAAAAAAAAGTGAAAAAAGGGCTAGAGGGGCCCCGAGTAGTCCTCCCCTTGACTCGTACCCCAATGTGATATTTAAAAGGGTCCTTGGTGCACAGGGGCTGCAAGAAGTCTTTTTTTAAAGGGGAAAAAAGTTTTAAAGGGCTAATTCCCCTGAACAACCCCCCCGCTGCCTGCAAAGTGTGCATGGCTAATGGAAGCTGAAAACAAAAATCCTAACTCAAAAACCAATTTAGGAAAAAACAACACAACTTTTGTGTTTGTGGAACAGAAAAAGAGCTGTTTAAAATGATCTATTTTATACACCTTATGGGGATATTAAGCTGCTCCAAACCTCCATCAACACTCACCACTTTAAAAATGGGTCAGTTCATAATCTTTGGATACCCTTCTGCTGGACCCTTTCCCATCTGGACTCTAAGTGGGGGCATATCTCAAGCCAAAAAGACTTAAAGGGAAAACCCCAAAATTATTCCCCAGTTGGGTAGGCCCTGTCCCCCCCCCCCCGGAATATCTGGGTCCCATGGTTTTTTTTTTCCCCTAAACATCGAATTTTACCTACCCCCTAAACGTAGGTTTCAAATGCCAGCACTTGGGCCCGTTGGGAGTAGACTGTGGAATACTACATTCTTTGTGTGGTAAGGGGCTGGGAAAAAATTCCATAAGAAAAGGGACAGGGAGGCCCTGACGCCCAAAATTTAAGTGTATTAACTGTAAAAAAAGTTGGGGGTTTCAGTTTCCCACAAAGGGCGCAGTCAGAAACCCCAAAAAACCCTTTGATGAAAACCCGATAACAGTCCTTTAATGGTAAATGAGGATGGGGGCCCTCCAGTTACAAAAGCCAGATCTGAGACTGAACCTCTGCAAAGGGGTGCAAGAAAAAACCCCCCTCACTGCAAAGGATTCTGGTGATACCAGAAGGGCCCTCACACCACCAGCTGTGGAGGAGCTAGCCCTCCCTGTAGACATATGGAAAATCTGGTCTTCCCCCCTACAAAACCAGGCTACCAAAACCCGAATATGGGGATGAGTTTGTCCAAATTTTTCCCAAAACAAACCCAAATACAACAGTAGAACGGACCCACACGGAAACCCCCCTGGAAAATTTGGGGATGAGTCAGATGCAAGGGGCCTACCTTCAATGAATTATGAAACCCGGAACACTAATGTAACCATGGTACCTGTTAAGGTGATAAAGGGGTTAAAGAAAACACTAACCCCCGAAGTGGGCCCCCCTCCGGAGAGGCAAATTTGGGTTCGGCCCCGACCTTCCTCATATTAAAAACAAATTTCCAAAAAAAAAAATTTAGCCCTCTTGAAAGATCCCGACAGTTTTTAAAAAATATAGTAATTTAGGATGATGTCTTGAGCATGGTGATGATGCAAAAGTGCAGCAACTCCGTTCAGCTTTTCCCGCAATTTGTGGAAAGAAAGCCCATAACTCTTGCCCTTCAAAAATTTGCCTTATCACTTGGGTCCAAAAAAGGGCCCAAAAAAAGCTTAAAATAAAGGGCCTGAAGATAAAGACGACAAAACCCATGTATTTGCTCTTAAAATTTTTCTGGGACACTTTTAGTCAAACATAAAAAGTTTTAAACCCTCTTATGAGCAAAAGATTGTAATAAATCACTAAAAAATGGAACATTACAAAAACTTTTTTTGGAAAAATTGCTTCCCCTCAGGGAAAACGGTTGCTGACCCACATCATATTAGTGCAACCAAGAATTGATGTCATCTGTTTGCAGGAATGTAGATTGAAAGATGGAGCACCTCCACCAAAATTGCCTGGATATGCAGCTTATAAACCCCAAAGGGAAACCCAAATGTTGTGTGATGTATGTCAAAAGGCTTGCCACATTCACTCCTTTCCTTGCAGGGGGCGAGTTAACATGCAGATCTTTTCCCTTTTTTTTGGTTTTTTTTTTTTTCCCCTTTACTTTGGGGCCCCCCCCCCCCCCCTTTTTTTTTTTTTTTTTTTCCCCCCCCCCCCCTTTTTTTTTTCCCCCCCCCCTTTTGGGAAAACCTTTTTGGGCTTTTTCCCCCCCTTTTTTTAAAAATTTTTTTCCCCCCCGGGGGAAACCCCCCCACTTTTTTTTTCCCCCTTTTTTTTCCCCCCCTTTTTTTTTTTTTTCCCCCCCCCCTTTTTTTAAAAAATTTTTTTTTTTGTTTTTTTTTCCCCCCCCCCTTTTTTTTTTTTTTTTTTTCCCCCTTAAAAAACCCCCCTTTTTTTTTTTTTTTTTTTTCAATTTTTCCCCCCCCCCCCTTTTTTTTCCAAAATTTTTTTCCCCCCCTTTTTTTTTTTTAAAAAACCCCCCCTTTTTTTCCCCCCCCCCTTTTTTCCCCACCCCTTTTTTTTTTTTTTCCCCCTTTTTTTTTTAAAAATTTTTCCCCCCCCCCTTTTTTGTTTTTTTTTTTCCCCCTTTTTTTTTTTTTTTTTTTTTCCGTTTTTTTTCCCCCCCTTTTTTTCCCTTCCCGCCTTTTTTTTCCCCCCTTTTTCCCCCAAAAAAAAGGGTTTTTTCCCCCCTTTTTTTTTCTTTTCCCCTTTTTTTTAAAATTTTTTTTTTTTGAAAGGGGGTTTTTTTCCCCTTTTAAAATTTTTAAAAAATTTTTTTTTTTCCCCCCTTTTTTTTTTCCCCCCTTTTAAAAAATTTTTTTTTTTTTTTTTTTTTTTTTTTAAATTCCCCCTTTTTTTTTTTTTCCCTTTTCCCTTTTTTTCCCCCTTTTTTTTTTTTTTTCCCTTTTTTCCCCCCCCTTTTTTTTTTTTTTTTTCCTTTTTTTTTTTTTCCCCTTTTTTTTTCCCCCCCTTTTTTTTTTTTCCCCCCCCAAAAAAATTTTTTTTTTTTTCTTTTTAAAATTTCCTCCTTCCTTTTTTTTTTCCCTTTTTTTTTTGGGGGAAAAACCCCCCCCCTAAACCCCCCTTTTTTTTTTTGGGTTTTTTTTTTCCCCTTTTTCCCCCCCCCCTTTTTTTTTTTTTTTTTTTTTTTTTTTTCCCCCTTTTTTTCCTTTTTATTACCCCCCAAAAAACCCCCCCCCCTTTTCCCAAAGGGGGGAAAAAAAAAGGGGGGGGAAACCTTTTTAAAAAAAAAAATTTTTTTTAAAAAAAAAAAAAAAGGGGGGGGAACCCCAAAAAAGGGGGAAAAACCAAAAAAGGGGCCCCCCCAAAAAAAAATTTTTTGGGGCCCCTTTGGGGGGGAAAAAAAGGGGAAAACCCCCCTTAAACCCCCCGGGGGCCCAAAAAGGGGGGGGGGTAAAGGGGAAAAAAAGGGGGGGGGGGGGAAAAAAAAAAAGGGGGGAAAAATTAAAAGGGGGGGGGGGGGAAAGGGGGGTTTTTTGGGGGGGGGGGCCTTTTAAAAAATAAAAATTTTGGGGGCCCCCCCCTTTTTTTTTTCCCCCCCCCTTTTTAAAAATTTTTTTAAAAAAAACCCCTTTTTTTTCCCCCCCCCCCCTTCCTTTCCTTTAAAAATTTTTTTTACTCCCCCTTTTTAAATTTTCCCCCCTTTTTTTTTCCCCTTTTTTAAAAATTTTTTTTTTTTTTTTTTTCCCCTTTCCCCCTTTTTTTTTTTTTTTTTTTTTTTTTTCCCCCTAACCCCCCCCCTTTTTTCCCCTTTTTTTTTTTTTCCCTTTTTTCCCCCCCCCTTTTTTTTTTTTCTTTCCCCCACCCCTTTTTTTTTCCCCCCTTTTTTTTTCTTTTTAAATTTTTTTCCCCGGCCCCAAAAAAAATTTTTTTTTCCCCCTTTTTTTTTTTTTTTTCCCCCCTTTTTTTTTTTTTTTTCCCCCTTTTCCCCCTTTCCCTTTTTTTTTTCCCCTTTTTTTTTTTTTTTTTTTTTAAAACCCCCCTTCCCCCCCCTTTCCCCTTTTTTAAAATTTTTTTTTTTTTTTTTTTTTCCCCCCCCCCCTTTTTTTTTTTTCCCTTTTTTTTTTTCCCCTTTTTTTTTTTTTCCCCCCCTTTTTTTTTTTTTTTCTTTTTCCCTTTTTTTTTAAAAAAAAAATTTTTTTTTTTTTTTTTCCCCCCCAAAAAAAAAACCCCCCCCCCTTTTCCCTTTTTTTTCCCCCCTTTTTTTTCCCCCCCCTTTTTTTTTTTTTTTTTTAAAAAACCCCCCCCCCCCTTTTTTTTTTTTTCCCGGGGTTTTTTTTTTTTTTTTTCCCTTTAAAAAACCCCCCCTTTTTTTTTAAAAGGGGGGGAAACCCTTTTTTTTTTTTAAAAAAAATTTTTTTTTTTTTTTAAAAAAATGGTTTTTTTCCTTTTTTTTTTCCCCCCATTTTTTTTTTTACCCCCCTTTTTTTTTTTCCCCTTTTTTCCTTTTTTTTTTCCCCCCTTTTTTTTTCCCCTTTTCCCCCTTTTTTTTTTTTTTTTAAATTTTTTAAAATTTCCCCTTTTTTAAAATTTTTCCCCGGCCCTTTTTTTTTTTTTCCCCCCAAAAAAAAACCCCCAAATTTTTAAAATTAATTCCTTTTTTTTTCCCCCTTTTTTTTGGGGGAAAACCCTTTCCCCCCCTTTTTTTTTTTTTTTTTTTAAATTTTTCCCCCCCCCTTTTTTCCCTTTTTTTTTTTTTTTTTTTTTTCTTTCCCCCCTTTAAACCCTTTTTCCTTTTTTTTTTGGGGCCCCCTTTTTTTACCCCCCCCTTTTTTTTCCCCCCTTTTTTTTTTTTTTTTTTTTTTCCCTTTTTTTCCTTTTTTTTCCCTTTTTTTTTCTTCCTTTTAAAATTTCCTTTTCCCCCCCCCTTTTTTTTTCCCCCTTTCCCCCCCTTTTTTTTTCCCTTTTTTTCCCAAAAACCCCCCCCTTTTTCCCCCCCAAAAAAAAAAATTTTTTTTTTTTTTTTTTTAACCCCCCCCTTTTTCCCTTTTTTTTTTTTTTAAAAATTTTTTTTTTGGGGTTTTTTTTTTTTTTTTTTTAAAAAATTTTTTTTTTTTTGTTTTTTTTTTTTTTAAAAATTTTTTTTCCCCCCTTTTTTTTTAAATTTTTTTTTTAAAATTTTTTTTTTTTTTTAAAAATTTTTTTTTTTGGTTTTCCCTTTTTTTTTTTTTTTTCCCCCTTTTTTTTTTTTTTTTAACAATTTTGGGGGTTTTTTTTTTTTTTTTTTTTTTTCCCCCCCCTTTTTCCCCTTTTTTTTAAATTTTTTTTTTTTCCCCCAAACCCCCTTTTTTTTTTTTTTTTTTCCCCCCTTTTTTTTTTTTTTAATTTATTCCCCTTTTTTTTTTTTCCCGTTTTTGGGTTTTTTCCCAAATTCCCCCTTTTTTTTTCCTTTTTTTTTTGGGGGGGCCCCCTTTTTTTTTTTTTTTTCCCCTTTTTTTCCCCCTTTTTTTTTTTTCCCCCTTTTTTTCCCTTTTTTTTTCCCCCCTTTTTTCCCCCCTTTTTTTCCTTTTTAAAAATTTTAAAATTTTTTTCCCCCCCTTTTTTTTCCCCAAAAAAAAAAACCCCCCCCCCTTTTTTTTTTTAAAAAAAACCCCCTTTTTTTCCCCCCCTTTTTTTTTTTCCCCCCCAAAATTTTTTTCCCCCCCCCTTTTTTTTTTTTTAAATTTTTTTTTTTTTTTTTTTTAAAAATTTTGGGGAAATTTTTTTTTTTTTTTTTTTTTTTTTAAATTTTTTTTTTTTTTTTTTTTTTTTTGGGGAATTTTTTAATTTTTTTGGGTTTTTTTTTTTTTTTTGTTTTTTTTTTTTTTTTTTTTAAAAATTTTTTTTTTTTTTTAAAAATTTTTTTTTTTAAAGCCTTTTTTTTTTTAATTTAAATTTTTCCCCCCCCCCCCCCCCCTTTTTTTTTTTTTTTTAAAAAAATTTTCCCCCCCCCCCCCTTTTTTTTTAAAAAAAAAAAAAAAAATTTTTTTCCCCCTTTTTTTTTTTTTTAATTTTTTTTTTAAAAATTTTTTTTTCCCCCCCCCCTTTTTTTTAAAATTTTTTAATTAAAATTTTTTTTTTTTTTTTTTTAAAAAAATTTTTCCCCCTTTTTTTTTTGTTTTCCTTTTTTTCCCCCCCCTTTTTCCCCCCCCCCCCCTTTTTTTTTTTTTTAAAAAAAAAAACCCCCCCCCCCCTTTTTTTTTCCCCCCCCCCAAAAACCCCCCCCCCTTTTTTTAAAATTTTTTTTTTTAAAAATTTTTTTTTCCCCCCCTTTTTTTCCCCCCCAAAAAACCCCGGAAACCCCTTTAAAAAAAAACCTTTTCCCCCCTTTTTTTTTTCTCCCCTTTTTTTTTTCCCTTTTTCCCTTTTTCCCCCCCCATTTTTTCCCCTTTTTTTTTTCCCCTCCTTTCCCCCTTTCCTTTTCCTTTTTCTTTTCCCCCCTTTTTTTTTTTTCTTTTTCCCCCCTTTTTTTTTTTCCCCCCTTTCCTTTTCCCCTTTTTTTTCCCTTTCCCTTTTTTACTCCTTTTCCCCTTCCTTTTTTCCCTTTTCCCCTTTTCCCCCAAAATTTTCCCCCTTTTTTCCCCCCCCAAAATTTAAAATTTTTTTTCCCCCCCTTTCCCTTTTTTTTTTTTTTTTTCCTTTTTTTTCCCCCTTTTTTTTTCCCCCCTTTTTTTTTTTTTCCCCTTTTTCCCCCCCCCCCCCCCCCTTTTCAAAACCCCTTTTTGGTTTT
>NW_026465501.1:12500-16522 GCF_026875155.1 Cherax quadricarinatus
AAAAAAAACCCCCCCCCAAAAATTTTTTTAAACCCCCTTTGTTGAAAAATTTATCAAATTTTTTTTTTTTAAAAAAGGAAAAAGGGGAAAAAAAAAATTTTTTCAAAAAAAAAAATTGGGAAAAAAGGGCCCCCCCCCCCCCAAAAAAAAAAATTTTTTAAAAAACCCCCCCTTTTTAAAAAAAAAAAAAAGGGGTTTTTTTAAAAAAAAGGGGGACCCCAAAAACCTTTCCCCGGGGAAAAGGCCCCCTTTTTTTTTTTAAAAAGGGGGGGGGGGTTTTTTTTTTTTGGGGGGAAAAAAAATTTTTAAAAAATTTTCCTTTCAAAACCCAAGGGTGGGGGAAAAAAATTTTTTTTAAAAAAAAAAAATTTTTTAAAAATTTTAAAAAAAAATTTGGGAAAAAAAAAAAAATTTTTTGGGGGGGTTAAAAAAAAAAAAAAAGGGGGGGGGAAAAAAAACCCCTCAAAAAATTTTTTGGGGGGTTTTTGGCATTCCTTGGTTTAAAACCTTTTTTTTTTTAAAAAAAAAAAAAAAAAACCCCCCCCCCGGGGGGGGGGCCCCCCCAAATTTTAAAAAATTTAAAAATTTTTTTTCCCCCAAAAATGAAAAAATTTTTTTTTTTTAAAAAGGGGGGAAAAACCCTAAAGGGGGGCCTTTTTTTTTTTTTAAAAGGGGGGGGAAATTTTTTTTCCCCCTTTTTTTAATTTTAACCAAAAAAAAAAATTTTAAAAAAAAAAAGGGGGGGAACCCCCCTTTTTTTTTTCCCAGGGGTTTAACCCGGGGGGAAAAAATTTTTTTAACCCGGTTTTTTTAAACCCCCCCCCCCGGGGGCCCCCCCGGGGTTTTAATTTTTTTTTTTAAAAAGGGGGGGTTTTTTGGGGGGGTTTTTTTGGGAAAAAAGGGGGGTTTAAAAGGGGAAAAAAAAAAAGGGGGGGGGGGGGGGGGCCCCCAAAATTTTCCTTTTTAAAAATTTTTTTTTTTTTTTTTAAAAAAGGCCCCCCTTTTTTTTCCCTTTTTTGGGGGTTAAAAATTTTTTTTGGGAAAAAAAAAAAAAAAAAGGATTTTTTTTTTTTTTTTAAAAATTAAAAAAAAAATTTTTTTCCCCGGGGGGTAGTGCCCACTTCGAAAAATTATTTATGCTCATTTAGCAATCTCACTAGTTTTTGTTTTTATTCGGTTTTTTAAAAGACCCACCAATATTCTTATGTCTGGCTTTTAAAAACTCCCAAAAATGATTTGGGAGGTTCCCTATTGAACGATCTGGTAAAGCATCAGGTCGAAGGGGGTTCGCTGGGGGATAAAAGATTAAAAAAATTTTTTGGAAAAATGCCGCATATTTTTTGACACCCTATTTCGCAAAGTTAACTCACTCCCGCAAGGGGGAAAAAGGGGAAGTGGCAAGGTTTTTTTCTGACTACATCACACAAAAAGTTGGTTGACCTTTGGTTAAAAAGCTGCATACCAGGCCCAAATTTGGTGGAGGTGCTCCATTTTTTCAATTTACATTCCCGCAAACAGATGCATCAATATTCTTGGTTTCACAATTTTGATGTTTGGGCAGGCAAACCCCTTCCTGATGGAAGCAATGTTCCATAAAAAAATTTGTAAAAGTTCCATTGTAGTGAAATTATTACAATCTCTTTTTCTCATTAAAAAGGTAAAACTATTAAAGCTTTTTACTCAGGGGTGCCCGAACTTAAGAGCAAAAAACAAGTTTTTACTTTTTTACTTCAGGAAACCCTTTTTTTTTAAGATTTTTTGGCCCTTTTGGCACCAGTTATAAAGGCCCAAGTTTTGAAAAGGCCCGAGTTTTTTGGGCTTCTTTCTCACAAATTGCTGGAAGCTGAAAAGGAGAATTTCTGCACTTTTTTTACTCTTTACCATGCTCAAGAAACAATTTATTCCTGATTACATATATTTATTTTTTTAAATTGTAGGGATCTTTTTCAAGATGCCAATTTTTTTTTGGAAATTTTTTTATAATATGAGGAAGGTCAGGCGAAACCCCAAAGCCTCTCCGGGGGTGGGACTTCTGGGGTTTTTTTTTTCCTTTTAAAACCCCATCCCTTTAAAGGTACCATGGTTTCATTAGTGTTCCCCTGTTTCTCATTCATTCAAAGGGAGGTCCTGTGCATCTGACTCATCTCCAAAATTTTCCCGGGGGGTTTCCTGTGTGGTGTTTCCCTCTACTGTTGTAGTTGTTTGATTGGGGGAAATGACAAACTCAAACCCCCTATTCAGGGGTAGCCCTAGGGTTTTTCTGTAGTGGAGCAGTATTTTCCCTTTGCTAGCAGGGGGTGGGTAGCTCCTTTCCCCAGCTGGTTTTGTGTGATGGCATTCTGGTATCACCAAAATTTTTTGCCGTGAGGTGGGTTCTTGCACACTTTGCAGAGGTTCAGTCTCAGATCTGGCTGTGGTAGACTGGATGGCCCCATCCTCAGTTACCATTAAAGGACTGTTATCAGGTTTACATCGAAGGTTGTTTGGGTTCTGACTGCAGTCCTTGTGGGAAACTGTAACCCCAACTTCTTTACAGTTAATACACTTAAATTTTTTGGCTGTCAGGGCCTACTGTGCATTCTCTAGTGGAATGTTTCCCAGCACACTTACCACACCAAGAATGTAGTATTCCACAGTCTACTGCAACATGGCCATAGTGCTGGCATTTGTAACACCTACGTTTAGGGGGTAGGTACACTTCGATGTTTAGGAAACGTAAACCATGCACCCAGATATTCCGGGGAGGGGCACAGGACCTACCCAACTGGCAATAATTTGGGATTTTCCTTTAAGTCTTTTAGGCTTGATGATATGCTCCACTTAGAGTCAGATGGGATGGGTCCATGCAGAGAGGGTATCCAAAGATTATGATACTGACCCATTTTTTAAAGTGGTGAGTGTCTGATGGAGGTCGGAGCAGCTTAATATCCCCATAAGGTGTACTAAGTAGATCATTGATCAGCTCTTTATTCTGTTCCACAAACACAAAGTTGTGTGTGTTTTTCCTAAATTGGATCCTTGAGTTAGGATGCTTGTTTACAGCTTCCATTAGCCATGCACACTTAGCAGGCAGCGGGGTGTTGTCAGGGAAGTTCAGCTTAACACATTCTTCCTTTGAAGAAAGACTTCTTGCAGCCTCTGTGCACCAAGGACGTTTAGTATCACATTGTGTACGAGTCAAGTGAGTCTGACTACGTCGACGCTCTAGCCCTTTCTCACTTTTTCTCTTTTGTTTACTTTTAAAGGTCTGGAAGCTATCATCATTTCCATCACCTGCAGAAATAGGTTCCTCTATGACAGTTGCCATGTTTGCCAGTGATGATATCTGGTGTAAGACTCACAACACAAGAATTCCTCGCTTATCTTTCCCTTATAGCTTATGCAAGAGCAAATATTCACTACAAAGTCAGAAGTCCAAAATAGATCACAAGACACAAGTGCTCAAGTTCAATGAACACCTCCAACCATACTCAACCCAGACCACCACCACTCAATACGACACACACCCCACCAAAAACACACTCAGAGACCTCTTGTATGTGTGGTAATAATATGGTACATATAATGATATAATGGATGGTACAGGCGAGGAGGTCTTTACACCTTATCACAACATAAAAATGACAAGAGAGAGAGAGGAGAGAGAGAGAGGGAGAGGAGAGAAAAGTAGGTAATATTGAGCATAAAATTAGAATTCTGACATACATCACATTAAACATGAGGTTCAAATTCATGATAACTTCCACTTGAGTTAGTTCAGGCTACTGCCACCTAATGTACCTCACTGAAATAATAATATAGCAGACATCACAATGAATCGCTGAAGACAACCTCTTACCCCAACCATAGATTGTAAACAGTATTACTAAAATAAAAAAAAAAAAAAAAAAATAGGTAATGTTACAATGACAATGAGATAAATCACTCTGGTGACTTCCTTGGTCCATCCTGGGTAACTCACACGTTACTATGTTCTTATGCAAGCATAAGTTTGCAGCTGAGATAGAGAACCCGTACCCAAA
>NW_026465502.1:0-12830 GCF_026875155.1 Cherax quadricarinatus
AATCGCCCCTCTACTTCTCAGAAGTCAAAAAAAGGTCCTTTAACCCTTCTTCCTTTCTTCCACCTCCTCATTTTACCTTCCCTGTCTCTGTACCGGGTTCTTTCCCTCTCACTGGCTCTGTTACAGGTGTAGAGGTTCACTCTCCTCCTCGTACTGTACCTTCCTTCCCTGTTCCCTCCCAAGTTTCTTCCTCTTCTGCCATCTCCCAGGTTTCTGCCTCATCTGTCCCCTTCCACGCTTCTTCTCAAGTTCCCTCCACCCTTTCACCCCCCCCCACCTTGTTACAGTCCATTACAGTTCCAATCTTTACTCATCCTCCCCCTACCATCTCCAATATTGTCTCCCATACGACGTCTCTGAATTCCGAAACACTTGAAGCAATCTCTGAATATATTGCAGAGACCAAACCATCAATAGACACTGATCCACCCTCTGTTCCTTCTCTCTCCTTTCCTCCATCTGCGCAACTCCTTTCTTCACAGAGCACCGTTCCTTCGCTGCTTGAACGTTTTCCGCTGCCTCCGTATGTGGACTTTTCTAACCCCTCTAGTCCATAGAACCTTACCTGTGGATTTTTCAATATCTTTATCATTGCCAATCATGGCCTTAAGTTGATATACCGGCTCAGGGGTAATCGGGGGTGAGCTTCAGAGTTACTTCCAGTTTTCCCCTGTTGGTGTTTGCTTACGGAACCAAAATTTACACTCTCGCTGTTATCTCTCCATCTCAGGGTATAATTTATTGTATTCTTCAGATCCTTTTCCTGATGGGACCTTTAATGAAAGTGCCCTTCTTATACGCACTGATATTCCGTACCATCAGCAGTTTGTTCGTACTTTGCTGCATTACTCAGCAGCCCGTATCCACTTGCATAGGTGGTATACGCTCTGTTCTTTATATCTCTCTTCTTCTTGGGCATTATCTATTCTGGATATTGCGATTCTTGTTTTGTCATTACCGCCACCGATTCTGTTACTTGGCGATTTTAATGCCCATCATTTCCTCTGGGGGGTCTCACTGTGATTCCCGTGGCATTCAGTTAGAGGCTTTTTTTACCACCCACCTCCTCCATGTTTTAAATACAGGTACTCGCACCCATTTTGATCCTCGGACTCACACTCTCTCTTGCATCAATCTCTCAGTCTGCTCTTCCTCCGCCGCATTAGACTTCACCTGGTCTGTTCTCCCAGATTTACATGACAGCGATCATTTCCCAATCATTCTTACTTCCCCTTCATATTCACCACCTCTTCGTATCCCACGCTGGCAATTTGATCAGGCAAATTGGAACCTTTACTCACAACTAACTGTTTTTAGTGAGGTTCCTTCTTTGTCCTCCATTGATGAGCTATTACACCTCTTCTCGTCCTCTGTTTTAACCGCAGCTTCTCATTCTGTACCCCAAACTTCGAGCAGGCATTCTCAGAAATGCATGCCTTGGTGGTCTCCTGCTTGTGCTCGTGCAGTACGTTTGAAACGCGCTGCATGGGGCAGGTACCGGTACAATAGAACCACAGAGAGACTTCTTGATTTTAAGCAGAAGCGTGCGATCGCTCGCCGTGTCATCCATGACGCTAAACGCAATTGCTGGCGAGATTATGTCTCCACCATGACCTCTGCTTCCTCTATGAGTGCAGTCTGGAAAAAAGTTCGAAAACTGAGTGGTAAATATTCTCCTGACCCGGCTCCTGTTCTGCGGGTTGCCGGTGTTGATATAGCAAACTCACTAGATGTTGCCAATGAAATTGGCAATCATCTGGTCCATATTTCTCAGGGGCTCCATCTATGCCCCTCGTTTCTTTCCTCAAAGTCTGCCAGAGAGTTAGCACCCTTGGACTTTTCTTCTCTCAGAGAAGAACAGTATAATGTGCCTTTTACATTTCAAGAACTGGAGATCATCGGCAGCTGGGCCCGACGACATTCATGTTCGTATGCTACAACATTTACATCAGTCAGCCCTTGCAGTCCTATTACGCCTTTTCAATCTTATTTGGTCACAAGGAGTTCTTCCACCGCTGTGGAAATCTGCCATTGTTCTCCCTTTCCACAAACCAGGCACTACGGGACATGAAGCCTCCCATTATCATCCTATTGCTCTTACCAGTGCAGTTTGCAAAGTGATGGAACGCCTGGTAAATAGACGTTTAGTGTGGTATTTAGAGACACACAACAGTCTCTCCACTCGTCAATATGGCTTTCGTAAGGGACATTCTACCATAGACCCCTTACTGCGCTTGGATACGTATGTTTGTAATGCCTTTGCGAATAACCACTCAGTTATTGCCATATTTTTTGACCTTGAGAAGGCATATGACACAACTTGGAGGTATAATATTTTAGCCCAAGCCCACTCCTTAGGCCTTTGAGGCAATCTACCATCCTTCCTTAAGAACTTTTTAACTGACAGGCATTTCCGTGTTCGGGTTAATAATGTGCTCTCCCCGGACTTTATCCAAGCTGAAGGTGTCCCCCAGGGATGTTTTGAGTACAACACTTTTTCTCCTTGCTATAAATGATTTGGCCTCTAGTCTTCCATCAAATATTTGGCCATCACTCTATGTTGATGACTTCGCTATTGCCTGTGCAGGCGCTGACTGTCACCTCATTACAGTTTCTCTCCAGCATGCGGTCGACTGTGTTTCTAATTGGGCCACCACACATGGGTTTAAATTTTCCAGCATTAAAACTCGCCAAATTACTTTCACTAGACGCTCTGTCATCTCCGATCATCCTTTGTACCTCTATGGCTCCCATATCCCTGAATGTGATACAGTCAAGTTTCTGGGCCTCCTCTTTGACCGTAGGTTATCCTGGAAACCTCATGTTACCTCTCTGAAGGCAACTTGTCACAGCCGGCTGAACCTTCTTAAAACCCTTGCTCATCTTTCATGGGGAGCTGATCGTCGAACCCTCCTTCGCCTACATTCCACCCTCATTTTATCGAAACTTGA
Organism: Cherax quadricarinatus; assembly: GCF_026875155.1. Taxonomy (NCBI): domain Eukaryota; kingdom Metazoa; phylum Arthropoda; class Malacostraca; order Decapoda; family Parastacidae; genus Cherax; species Cherax quadricarinatus. The sequence goes on from NW_026465502.1 coordinate 2,952, forward strand.
TTATGGTGACCAGATCTATTCAGCGGCATCTCCTGCTACTCTCTCTAACCTTAGCCTCATTCATCACCAAGGATTACGTTTATGCCTTGGTGCTTTTCGCTCTTCCCCTGTTGAGAGCCTCTATGCAGAAGCGAATGTTCCATCCTTATCTGATCGCCGTGATGCCCATTGCCTTCACTACTATGTACACTCTCCCCTGTTTACTCCGTCCCTTCTCTCTTCGCCTTCATTCTCTCGTCTTCTCTTCAATTACCACCTCTCTATGTTCATGTAGCATCTCACTTTTCCCTACCCCCCTGGGAAGTTTCAGCTGTTCGAGCCTGTTCTTTCTCTCTCCCTTGCTCGAAAGCCCGCTCTGTTTTTCTTGACCACTTCCCCACTCATTCTCATGCCATTGCTGTGTACACAGATGGCTCTAAGTCTTCTGACGGCGTAGGATTCACAGCAGTGTTTCTGGACAGCGTCGTACGAGGGCATTTACTATCTTTGGCTAGTATTTTTACTGCTGAATTATATGCCATCCTTGCAGCACTAATCCGTATTGCATCTATGCCTGTGTCATCATTTGTGGTTGTCTCAGACTCCCTTAGTGCTTTACAGGCTATACAGAAATTTGATACACCTCACCCCTTAGTCCTCCGTATCCAACTTCGGCTACACCGCATCTTTACCAAGCATAAAGATATTGGTTTTTTGTTGGGGTCCCTGGTCATGTTGACGTACAGGCAATGAACAGGCAGACACTGCTGCACGGTCAGCAGTACATGACCTACCAGTTTCAAAATAGAGGTTTTCCATTTACGGAATATTTGCTGAAATTATCTTTCAAACCTTCACACCCGTTGGCAACAACGTGGTCTACTATGCTCGGTAACAAACTTCAATCTATTAAAACCGAGCATAAGCTACTGGCCGTCTTATCACCAGTGTCGATTTTGGGGGAAAGACTACTCTCTTCCTCCTTCGCATTGGCCATACTCGTCTTACTCATGGATATCTCATGGAAGGCGCCCTGCTCCTCTCTGTGAGAATTGCCAAGCTCCATTATCAGTCAGCCCCATTCTGTTGGGCTGCCCCTCTATCAACGAGCACGCAGAATTTACCTCCATCGTCGTCTTCGCTCCGCTGCTCTCTCTTTACCTTCCCTTCTCGCTGATGGATCCACCTTTCATCCTGACTCTCTCATTGACTTTTTGACAACAACTGACTTACTTCACAAATTCTGATACCTTCAGCCCTTTCTACCTCAGTCTCTTGCTACCCTCTACCCCCGTATTATCCCCTGACCCGCTGTTTTCTGTAACCTACTGATCATCCCTCCTCCCTTCTGCCGCCCAATACCCTCGCTTCCTTCCCTACCCTACAGCACTGTATAGCCCTTGTGGCTTAGCGCTTCTTTTTTATTATAATAATAATTTTCACAAATGATCGCTTGAGAGATGCTATCTCCAGCTATCTGTTTTTCATTTATCCACACCAGTAACAGTCTCTCAACATTTTCTAACACTTGCGATTGCTGTTTTGTAATCACAGTTGCACCTTTTGCAAGAACAGCTTCCTTGATTGCCGTTTTCCTGCTCACTATAGTAGAGATGGTTAATTGGGATTTACTATACAACTTGGCCAGGTCCAACACACGCACTCCACTTTCATACTTTGCAATTATCTCTTTCTTCATTTCAATAGTCATTAGCCCCTTGGTCTTGAAGGGTTGGCACTGGAAGCTTTCTTGGGGCTCATGGTGACTTATTTTGTGGATGAATGGTTCAGAGAACCGACATGTTGATAAATTAGACACATGTGCAACTCTTGGGTATCTTTATTGAGGAAACGTTTCGCCACACAGTGGCTTCATCAGTCCATACAAAGGAGAATCTTGAACAGGAGGAGAATGAGGTAATCAGTCCCTCAACCTTGAGTCGATGTGGTCAGTCCATCAATCTTGAATAGAAGATTGATGGACTGACCACATCGACTCAAGGTTGAGGGACAGATTACCTCATTCTCCTCCTGTTCTTCAAGATTCTCCTTTGTATGGACTGATGAAGCCACTGTGTGGCGAAACGTTTCCTCAATAAAGATACCCAAGAGTTGCACATGTGTCTAATTTATCAACGTGACTTATTTTGCAGAAACAAACCTGAAACAGTGATAATATGGATAATATGGAATGTATCGAATGTATCCTTAGATGCGAGCACACTGGCTGGCTTGTAAACACTGGCACACATGGGGCAGTTCAGGCCATACGTGGACACGTCTCATATGAATCGTATCGCGTACCGGGTTTTATTACGGGAACTGGGGCAATTTTTTTGCGATATAACGCTTCGGCTACAGGATTTATCGGTTACCGGCGACTTCGCAAACCGGGGGACCACTGTATTCAATTTAAGAAATAAAAAAGGAATAAGAAAAGCAAAAAGGGATTATGAGGCTAAGGTCGCATGGGATTCGAAGACTAACCCAAGAGGGTTCTTTCACGTATACAGAAGTAAGATTAAGGACAAGAGAGGCCCACTTAAGAGAACTCAGGTCAGATCACTGACAGTGATAAAGATATGTGTGAAATTTTCAATACTTACTTCCTCTCAGTGTTTACCCAGGAAAATACTAGCGAAATTCCTGAAATAATAGATTATGTAGAACAGGATGATAAACTATGCATGATTGCAGTAATGTGAAGGCCTCAACTTAGAGAAATTAACCCCTTTTCATGGTCCATGCCGTAGTTTATGGCTTTTTTAGGGTCCAAACCGTAGATCTACACCATAGCAGCCATTTGAAAAGCTGTGAGCGATAAATTTGGGGCCGATATGAGGAAAATACAGTGGTCCCTCAATAATCGCCCGGGCCTGAAAGCGTCCATTCGGAAATAGTCCGTTTTTTCGTCAAATATTGGCTCGCAAATGCCCCGTTAACTCGCAAATTATCCTTGTCTGGGGGGGTATCATCCCTTTGAGCCCCCGGGGCCTGCCTTCCCAGCCAGTATGCCTTGTTTACCATGGTGACGGTCCCCTCACATGCTCCTACAAAATTTTTCAAAAAATTTTTTTTGTTTTTTTGTTTGCAAGTGCTAAATAATTTACCAGGCCCAAAGAAAGCTTCTAGTGCCAGCCCTTTGGTAAAGAATGTGAAAAAACACATAATTTATGAAAAAGTTTGTAGAAAAATACAGTGGTGGTGAGTGGAAGCAGTTGTGATTGGGGGTTGATGAACATAAAAAAAAAAGGGAGGTGAAATTAAAAAAACGTAAGTGAAAACATCTGGGTATCTTTTATTTTGCATTTCACCATCCATGGCTTTACAATAAAAATTTTCCAGGACATAACTTAAAAACATAAGAATGTAGGAACACTGCAGAAGGCCACGGGCCCATCGAGGGGGCCTTATCAAAACGACATCACCAAAAGCTACTAAAGAAAAAACTCCCATCCCCCTTCCCCCCCCCCAACAAACCCGCCCCCCCCACTCTTATTTGTCCGTTTTTTTTAAAGTCCCCAAGGTCCCAGCCTCATCACCCCACTGGGAAGACTGTTCCCACGCATCTAAACTCGTTAGAAACCGTACTTACCTATGTTCTTTCTAAATCTAAATTTACCCAACCAAAAATCCATTTTCCTGGTTCTTACCTGTTGGGCCCACCCTCAGAATTTTTTAAAATGTCCCCCCTTTTTTATCCCCGTCATCCACTTATACCTTCATGATATTCCCCCATTCTACCTCCCCCGAGAGTGGGATTTAAAGGCTTTAAGTTATCTTCATACGGGAGGCCCTTTACACATAAATCTTTTTAAGTCATTCTTCCTGTATGTTCTCAAATTGAGCTATGCCATCCTGTAAAAAGGGGGCCAAAAACTGAGCAGCATAATTAAATGAGGCCTCACTGTGATGTATGAGCTGTAAAAAAATTTTTTGGATTCGTTCTTATTTCTTGAGATAAATCCAAGTAATCTGTTCCCTTTGTTGCGCACCAAAGGCACTGTGTCTTGGCTTTAGTTTCTGCTTACCTGACCCCCAAGTCTTTTTCACTTCTGTAGACCAAGCCTACTTCACCTAGTTAACTTCGGGGGTTTTATTTTTCTTTAAAAAGGGGCAAGTCTTTACACTACCCACTTAAACTTCATCTGCCTTTTCAGACCAAAACTTAATTTTGTTCAAATGCCCTGGATTTTCATTGATATCCTCCTCGAGTAAAATTATACGGCCTATCTTTGTATCACGCAAATTTATCTGCACATTAATCCCTTCTAAAGGTCTTTAAATGTAAATTATAAAACAAGAGGGGGCCTAAAACTGACCCTTTGGAACGCCACATGACTAATCCCCCTTCAGTTTCACTCCATTAATGGTAACTCTTGCTTTCTTTTGGGAAAAGCCATGCCTCAGTCCATGCTAAAACTTTACTCCTATACCTGAGCTGCCACTTTTTTTAAAAAGTCTCTTGTGAGGTACTCTGTCGAAGGCTTTACTAAAATCCAAAAAACAATATCATATCCTTATCACTGTCAACTGCCTAAATGTTCTAAAAGAACGTCAGAAGTTTTGTAGGCGGAACGCCCTCTCGGAATCCTCTGAGATTATTTATAAAGTTAGCTCTTAAAGGTCCCCTTTATAATGTCAGCTAAAATTGATTCTAAAACCCCCATATAGATGTGGGGGGTTATTGGCGGTAAATTTGAAGGGTGGTTTTACCCCCTGATTTAAATATAGGAACCCATTAGCCATTTTCCCCAACTCTGGCAAAACTGGAAAGGATGGACCTTTGAATACCTCTTTAAATGGTGCTAAGCTCCACTTGAAATTCCCCTTAAGTACCCTTGAAAAAATCATGGGGCCCCGGGGACTTATTTTGTTTCAGTTTGTCTTCTGTTTAATAACCAGTCCCTCGGACAGTAACATTAGTTAATTTAAATTATCAGGAAAATAATTGTTTAATTACGGGAATCTCATTTACATCTTCCGTGTAAAAACTGAAAAAAAAAATAGTCATTAAAAAAAGGAACATTTTTCCCAGTTATTACCCCTCAGCTGTCCTTTCCCAGTTTCAGAGGTCCTACTTTTCCTCCCCTTCGTCCAATACACTTGAAAGAACCCTTTTGGTTAGTCTTTGATTCATTAGCAACCTAATTTCATGTCAGGGTTTACCCTTTAAAAATCGCCTTTTTTCTTCTTTTTTTAAGCGAACATTTTTGGTCAGTAAGGTTAACCTTCCTTTTCTGATGCCCCTTAAAAATTCCCTTTTCCCCCCTAAGAGCTTTAGCCTCCTGTTAACCCATTTGGGATCTTATTTTAACCTAATTTCTTTTGGGGAAATGTTTTTAAACTCTGGGCACTGTGTAATTTTTAAGAAAACAACAAAAAGCAGATCCCTTCATATTCAAAGATGATTACGTCAAAAAAATTATTAGCTACTAACCCCATCAAGATTAGACAGATGTTCCCAAAGTCCATTATAATCGGCAGAAGAAAACGGGGATTTTTACTTATTATCATTATTCTTGCTTCCCAATTAATGCTAAAGGTGATGGATTTGTGATCACTTGCGCCAAATCTTAGTGTCTCCCGATTATTCACGAGTGTTTTTCCCTTTTTTGACAAGGGGTAGGTCTAGCAAAAAAATTTTTCCCTGGTAGGTCGTTACACTCTGTTTTAGAAAAAAGTCCCGAACTGTTTCCATGAATCACTGGACTTAGAATTTAATGTCAAAGAATTCCAGTCAATTTGGCCCCAAAGTTAAGTCCCCTACTATGACTCAAATTGAGGACTGAAACATCGACCCAAGGGTTTAGGGATGTTCCCCATTCCCCTTTTTCTTCAAGTTTTCCTTGTATGGACTGATGAAGCCATGTGTGGCGGAAAAAGTTTCCTCAATAAAAAATACCCCAAAAGTTCACAGTGTCTAATTTTTTCAAACTTTTTTACTGTGTCCAGAAGCCTAAAAAATTTTGTCCCAAAAAAGTCCCCTCTATCTGATCCAAGCCTGGGGGTCGGTTATTACCCTAGAATTGTTTTTCTTGACCTCCACGAACTTACCCAAAAGACTCTGTTAGCTCCATTTTTTTTATACCTGTTTTTATGCAACAATTAAAATTTTTCGAACTACAATGCAACTCCCCCCCTTCCCATTACATCTATCCACATTGAACAACTTAAATCCCTGAATATTACCCAGCTATAACCCCACTCTTTAAATCGTACCCGTTTCAGTTAAAGCAATGATACAAAGTTCCCAGCACTGTACCAAACGTAGTTTATTAATTTTATTTCTTGCACTTCGATGTTTTGTATAAATACCACATATGTTTTTTTCTTCTGCACATTTTTTCCTATTATCTTTGTTTTTTCCCCCAATTTCTGAAATTACATTACCCCGATTTTTTCCTGGGCATTACTATTAAGATTCTTAAAACAGAGCATAAAACAAATATCCATTCATTTTTAATCATTTCTAAAAACCCATACCCCTAACTAATCCTAGTTTAAGTCCTAAAACCCTCAAGGGAAGGTTCCTTGATGTTGGTGAGGGGGTCTTTTTTAGGAATGGATCTGTGCTCCAGTTTCCCCCAAAATTTAAACCTAAGCCTTCCACATCCCCCCCCAAGCGCTGTATAATCCCCCGGGTTTAGCGCTTCCCCCCTTTTTGTAATAATAATTAAAAAACCTAAAACCCCCCCAACTGGTTAGCAAAAAAAACCCCCACCTGCCCTGGATAAGTGAACCCCCTCCTTGGCTACAAGTCATTTCGGCCCTAGAAATTGTCCCATTGTCAATGAAAGGGCCGCATTATCCTTAGTGTTTATCCAGCCCAACAATTAATCCAATTGCCTGGACAAAACCTTTATTACCAAAACCTCTTTTAAACATAAGAAAAATAAGAAAGGGGAACACTGCATCAGGGCCTTTGGCCCTACTGGGAAGTCCTTTACAATTATCCCAATAAAAAATTTACCAACCCCAATTTCAATGCCACCCAAGAAAAAGCTCCCCCATGTGCAAGTCCCACTCAAACCAACCCCCCCACCCTGTATTTTTTCCAACCTAAATTTGAAATACTCAAAATTAGCCTCAAAAACCCAATAGGTAGACTGTTCCACTCATAACTACCCCATTTCCAAACCCAAAACTTTCCTATGTCCTTTCTAAATCTAAAATTATCAAATTTTAAAACCAAAATTTCTGCGGGTTTCTCTTTGGGGAGAATCCTTAAGACCTTTTTAATATCCCCCTTTTTTTAATACCTATCTTCCACTTTACCTTCGATCAGGTCTCCCCCCATTCTTCGTCTAACAAGTGAAAGTAATTAAGAGTCTTAAAACTTTCTTTAAAGGAAGATTTCTAAAGTAGTATTTAAATTTTTATCCCCGCTGAATGTTTTTTTAACGATTTATGTATTCTGTAAAATGGAGACCGAATTGAGCTGCATAAACAGGTGAGGCCTTACTAATGAGTATAAACTGCAGTATGACCTTGGATTTGTTGCTTAACTTTATGATAAATTAGACCAAAGTGCAACCTTAGGTACTTTATTTAGGAAACGTTTCGCCACACGGGCTTCATCAGTCCTACAAAGGGAAACTTGAAGAACAGGAGGAAAGGGAATCGTCCTAAAACCCTTAGTCATGTGGTCAGTCCACTCTTGAAAGAATACGGCAACGGCGAGAAGGGGGCTTATAAAACCCTTTGGAGGGGGTCAGCAGTCATAGGTGTGTACATTTGTTCAATGTTGAGTAGGTCGTGCCCAAGACTTAGGGAAGCGAAAAATTCCCCAATATTTAAACCAAGAGTTGCAGTGTCTACAGGTTTGTGATGAATGGTTCAGAAACCGCATGTTGAAAAAATTTGCACATGGCAACTCTTTGGGGATCTTATTGAGGAAAGTTTTGCCACACAGTGGCTTCACAGTCCTACAAGGGGAAATCTTTAAGAACAGGAGGGAAAAGGTAATCAGTCCCCCAACCTTGAGTCATGTGGTCAGTCCATCAATTTGAATAGAATACGGCATACGTGCTGAGGAGGGCTTTAAACCGTTGGCGGGGATGGGAGCTCTAGGTTGAAAAATTTGTTCAATGTTGAAGTAGGTCGTGCCCAGAATTAGGCAAGCGAAGAAATTTCCCAAGTATTAAGATCCAAGAATTGCAGTGCGACAGGTTTGTAGATGAATGGTTTCAAGGAAACCGACATGTTGATAAATTAGACACATGTGCAACTCTTGGATCTTTTATTGGGAAACGTTTCGCCACACAGTGGCTTCATCAGTCCATACAAGGGAGAATCTTGAAAAACAGGGGAGAATAGGTTTAATCAGTCCCTCAACCTTGAGTCGATGGGGTCATCCAAAAATTTAAAATAGAATATGGCATACGTGCTGAGGGGGGCTTAAAAAAACCGTTGGAGGAGAGGTGCAGCAGAAAGGTCGTGTAACATTTGTTAAATGTTGAAGTAGGTCGTGCCAAGAATTTAGGAAAGCGAAGAATTCCCAAGTAGGGCCGCCTACTTAAACTTGAAAAAATTTTACACGACCTATGACTGCGCACCCCCCGCCAAGGGTTTTATAAGCCCCTTTCAGCACTATGCCATGACGAGGCACCGGAGGGGAAAGCAAAGATGTACTTCGCTTGTATTTTTATACAAGTATACGCTCGCTCATTGATTACGGGCACCGGCTTTACCCAATCTTTCCCGCAGAGCGGGCAAAGAGTGGGGTGTACAAAATCGGGCGATAAAAACTATGTTGGGGCCCCCATCTGGACCAACACAGTATGTCTCAGATTCTGGGGCCCGGCTTCCTTCCTTGGCTGACAGAGTAAGTACAAAAAAACGCCTGCAAAGTGGCCACGATTCTGCACGGGCAGCAAGGTACCCCACTAAGGAGAGGGGATATTGACAACCGTCCAAGATCCCACACTTTTCAGGGGACTACTCCTGGATTCGTTCGTTTTGTGCTGCTGGGCGGAAAATGCGCCTATAAACTATCCTTGAGAAGGTTTGACCCTTTCCCGTTGCGGGACCTCCACCCCCTCCCTGGGGGCCCGACCAGCCGATGTTTGCATCATGCAGTACCCCTCCTAAAAGGTCTCTGCAGTCAAGACATTCAAACAATCATGCTGAGACAAGCATGGCACTGGCGAGGGAGGCACAGTGCAGTGTTTTCACAGATGGGTTTTGTCGACCCTGACAGGAAGAGAGCGCAGTGGACTGTAAAACCACAATGGTCACCACAAGGTGGCACTCCCTACCCTGCACGATCCTTCAACTGAGTTGGTGGCGATTCAGAGGGGATGTCACTGCCCTACGACATCGACCCCGACCCGTCATACAGTTTTTTTCCACGTCGCAATCAATGCCCTCTCCCATCCCCCAACCAAGGGCAATGTTCACCTCATCACATCGATCCTGAGCATAAGAAAGCCTTAGAAGTTCAGGGTAAAGATCGACATTGAACTGGATCCCACCAGTGGCATCCCCGGGGAAAGGGGGCGGCAGAGATGCAGCCAAGGCGCAACAGAATTTCCCCGTTTCCTCAATAAAGAAAACCAAGAGTTGCACTGTGTCTAATTTTTCAACAGTCGGTTCTTGAACCATTCATCTACAAACCGTCAGACACGCAACTTTTTGGGATCTTAATACTTAGGAAATTTTTCGCTTGCCTAATTCTTGGGCACAACCTACTTCCACATTTAAAAAATGTGACCTACCTTGATGCACCCTCTCCTGCCATACGGTTTATAAGGGTTCTCCGCTATCTCCGTATTCTACTCAAGATTGAAGGATAACACATCGCTCAAGTTGTTAGGGAAGAAACTATGCAACAGTTTGGTATCTTTTTTCGAAACGTTTCGCCCACACGTAGGCTTTTCAGTCGAGTACAGAAAAGTT
>NW_026465503.1:0-13311 GCF_026875155.1 Cherax quadricarinatus
CAATTTATTTTATTTTTTTTTTTATTTCAAGGGGATTTTTTTTATACTTAGGGGAGTTTATACTAAATGGTTGAAAAAGAAAAAAAAAATGAATTTTTTTATGTATCTGATTTTTAAAAAAAAAATTGGTAAAATTTGGGGATTTTAAAATTTCAATTAGGATAATAATCATAATAAAAAAATATTTTTTTATTCATGTTTGACTTTTTTAGTAGTGAATTTAATTTTATTAATTGTTCTTTTGGATTTTTATGTAAATATTTGTCAACTTTTTGGAAATATAATTTTTAAAGGGAAAATTGGGACATTAAGACTAAAAAATTTAAAAATTTAGTAAGAAATCAGTATATTTGGTTATTTTTTTTGAGCTTAACAGGTTTTAACATTATAAAAAATTTATTTTTCTTTTAAAAATTCTCTTAGATATCAAGGAGGGGCTTTAAGAAAAATTTTGAAATTTAAAGGTCTTTACCCCTAATTTAGTAAGAAAACCCATGTAAATGAAAATTTATTAAACCCACTTCTTTTTTCTTACCCGATTTTCAAGATTTAAAAAATTTTAAACAGTGTTAAATATTTTTTTTTCCCCAAACATAAAAAAAAAAATAAAGTACAGATAATATTGTTTTGATATATTTAATATGATAATAAAAAATTTAAAACATTCTTGGTTAAAAGATATTCTAATATGTTCTTTTTATGAAGATAATGATAAACTAAAACTTAATTCATGTAAACAACAAAAGAAAGGTATCTCAATGAAAATGAATTAAAAATAATAGTTGTCAATTTAGTATGTTGGAAGCGTTTTTTAAACCCAAGTTTATCAAAGAACAGGTAGTAAAACCATATTCAACAAAAAATAATAATCGTAACAGGCATTTTTTAAATTTATAAATATTTTTTTTTAAAATAATTTTTTTAGAATAATTTAAATTTATAATTTTTTTTTTAATTTTTTTTTATATAAAATTTTTAAAATCATTTAATTAAACATTTTTACAAAATTTTTAATTTTTTGATTTCAGTACATTTTTATTATTCCCTTTTTTAAATACACCCTTTTTTATTGAAGGGAATTTTTTACAATGACATAAAAATTTTTAAAAAACCCTTCTATTTTCATTTAAGCCTTTTTTTCGTTCTTTTTCAAAGTTCATAAACCTTTGTATGTGTAATTGACCCGCAATATCTTTATGTGTTTTTAAATTCCCAGTTTAAAAACCTTTCAAATTGATTTTTACTTAATAAAGAAATTGTGCCAATGGGGTAGTTTTTGGGTTTTCTCTATCACAATCAATTTTTGTAACTATTCCCATTTCATTTTTTGGGGGGCTAATTAATCCTCACAACTTCTGGGACGGAACAATTACAGTACATTTTTTAAAAAAAATTGGGGAACTTTCTTTTTTAAAATTTTTGTTTTCAACATTTTTTGCATTTTTTGTTGTTAAAAAAGCTTTTTTACGGATTCCTTTATATTTTTAAACAATCTTCTTTTCTTCTTCTTTTCTTTTTCTTCCTCCTTTTTTTCCCTCTTTTCTTCTTCTTCCATTTTTATTTCTTTTTTCATTTCCAAATTTGCTGTTCTTCTTCACAATTATTATTTCTTTTTCTTTTTCAAAATATTGTTCTCTTTATTATATTTTTCTTTTTCATTTTCAATTGTTCTCTTCTTTTTTTTTTCTTCCATTATTTCTGTTCATTATTATTATTATTATCGAACTGAGTAAATGAGTAGTATACTATTGCTATCATTAAATTAAAATTATACCCTATGGTAAATAGTTTTTAATGATGAAACAACAATTGGTATTGAAAAAAGTGCAGAATTTTGTTGGAAATGGTGAAGATTGTAAACAGTTGATGGTAGTGGTGAAGATTGTAAAGAAAATGGATAGAATATTCTTCTTCCATTTAAAAATTCAGTTTCTTCTAAGTTTTTTTCATTAAGAAAAAACCCCTTTTTAAATTTTTTAAAAGTGTATTGGTAAAACTGATTTCATTCCTACGGGGGATTAAAACCAAAAACTGCTTTTTTAAGGGGGATATTTCCAAAACCCTATCAAACAGTTTTTTTTTTTAATTTTTATAAATGGGGAATCCCCTGAAACCCCGTTTTTTTTGGGGAACTGTATTATCTACATCCATAACGTAACACTAATAAAAAAAAGAAAAAATTATTTTTAAAAAAAAAATTTTTTTATTTAAAAATTCATAAACTGAAAATATGTAAAACTGATCAATTAGGAAAATTCATTTTAAAAAAAAGTATTTCCAAAATAGTTGTAAAATTGTTGATACATTTTTTTGTTTTATTCTACATAGGAAGATGGAGTCCACTTTATTATTTAAGAAAAAAAAATAAAAAACTTTTAATACTTACTTCAAAAACATAAGCCATTTCCTGCCCTCTTTCTACACTTCTTGTCTTTGTGGTTGAGAGGTTTCCATCACAATGCATAATCGGGCCACAAGTTTTGTAGTCAAGCTAGGCTTAATAACTTCGCTAGACAAATTCTAACCAATTTCAGTCCTCAAATGTTTTTTTTGGTGGCACCTATTGTTGTAAAAATATCTAACAATGATGTGCAATTGTAAGTTTCTTTATTGGCAATGCTCTTAATTTGGAAAATTTTGGGTCCAGAGGATCTTCTTGATATGAAATATATATTTCATTAATAGGGAATCATTCTCGATTTCTCATGTCAATTAAATCAATTTGGCCTCCTTTCGCACAAAATTTTTCCAGATACTATGGGTTATAACTATTTCGTTTTTTGTTACATGAGGAATATTGAATAACACATCACTTGTTGAAAAGTAATGTCTCTTGCTACATAATTTTTCGAATATGAACATATGTTCTTTCTCTCCCACCCCTCATTTCCAAGCATCAGATTAGAGTTCAATATTGTATGAAATCACGCCCATGGTGGGGCCAAGAAAACGTGGTTGCTTATTAAAGACAATAGCCGAGTAGATATTTGTTTTTTATTTCTTTAATACTTCTCGAGGTTTTAAAATCTTCGATCACATTCTACATACAGTTTTGTATAGGACCAAATAATGAGATGTGTGGATAAAGTTGCCTAAGAATTATATTCTCCTTGAAGTTTTTTTTGTAGATTTTCTCCTTTACTTTTTCAAGCAATTATAACTTCATTTATATATTTTGTAATGTCTTCTTTGAAAATAATGTCACGATTAGGTTCCTTCTTTATCATTCTCACACCAATTTTCTTTCAAATTTTCTTGGTGTTCACTTTTTCCATCAGGTTGCTAAATGTAGATGAATATGCTGGATATTCCAATAAGAATAACTAAGAATTCAGTGAAAGCGTCAATTGAACTGACTAAGGTGAAGGTTGGCTGGCAGGTCGATAAATGCACATTCAATATGGTAAGTAGAATCCATGACAATACCTGATTCCCTTGATTCCTATAATGACGTCAAACATTTCTTATTGGTTGAATTTGCTAAGGATGGACGTGGAATATGTCAGCTATTGATTGTCATAATATATTGGTTAAAGCTTTTTTTCTGGCACTTGCTAACTAGGCTTAATTTGACACGATGGGTGAATTTGCTTATTAGGCTAAAATGCATGATGTTATTTTGTTGCTTATTAGAACTAAAATAATATATATTATTATATCAATTAGACAAAAGGTAAAATAGTCAATTTTATTCATATTTTAAAGAAACTAAATTAAAATATTTTCTAATATAGTTAGTATCAACATATATACTATATATGTATTCTTACACATTGGCATCTTAGTAATACTCATACAATAAATTCACCAAACTTGGGTGTAGGCTCGAAAGAGTTTTCTATATTCTTTAACACAGTAATTTACATTAAAATTTTTCATTAAAATTTAATGTTGTATCATTTGATTAAAAGAAATTTTAAATTCATCAATTGTGAAAATGTTAAAATTAAATGAATCACATTTATAGTGTTGCAGATAATAAATGGAGTATAATTTAGAAAAGAAACAAATCATATAAATTATTTTACCAATAATGAAGAATAGAATTGAATAATTGTTAATATAATAAATTTATTTAAATTAACAAACCATAAATTTAATAATAAATCATATAATGTATTTTTTTATTAATGTTAATTTCTTCTGGATATAGTCATCTTAATAACTAGTATTGTCACTGTTATTACCCTATAATAGATGGCGTCTTTTATCATATTTAATTGATTCTTTACTTTAGTACCTATTTCTCACATTATTTTATATTGCTCAAACATTCAAACTTTATATTATTTTATGGAGTTTCGGAAATAGATTTTATGCTATTTGGTTTTAAAAAAAATCATAATGTACAAACTAAACAAAGTATTACGTACTAGAATTTTATTAACATAATTTTACAATTTTGATTCATATAAAAATTTATTTAATGTTAAATTAATTTTTTAAAATCACAACAAAAAAAAATTTATAATAAAGATAATTGTGAAAATGACGGACATGGATTCTTATTGATGTTTTTATCTAAATAAGAAATGAGTACTTCAATGCAATGTGGTGGATATATGAGGTTTAATGTGGAAATTTTCCATTAATTTCAGTAAAAATTTTTAAATACTGGTATTATTTTAGGTTATATTCATCGCCTTATAAAAACACAGTTTTAAATTACATTTTGTAATCAACTATTCAAGTATTTAAACAACTTTTTCTATATCAATTGTTTTTATTCTTTTGTATTTCCCAGTCTTTATTTATGTTGCATTTTTTTCTGAAAATATTATCAATTGTAAGGGTCCCTTATTATGAAGAAGTATTTCGTTCCTTTAAAATCTTTTAATGATTTCAGAATACATTATTCATTTTATTTTTTCTCTTTTAGTAAAATTTTAGACTTGAATAAAAAATCTTATTTAAATTTAAAATTAAATTAAAAAATTCATCTTTTTTATCATCATTTCACCATTTCCCCTTTTTCAAAAAGTAAGTTAATTTTATGCACAAAAATATTTTATAATACTATTTTACTTTTTTTATACTAAAAAAAATTACATGACAATGGGTATATATAAAAGAAATTGTACTAACACACTCGTTTCTTAAATCAATTATAGTGACATTAGGAGACTGAAGTATTTATTAGATTAGAAATATACATACTACTAACAATCCTGGAAAAAGTAGTATGTTTCACAACTGTTTTCATAATTGTCTGTTGTAATATGGGTATTAATATTAAACTACCCATTTTACTGAAAAATTATAATTTAATATTTTATTTTCAGATAAATTTATGCTAAGTTATACTAAATGGAAATGTATACTAAATGATCAGACACATGAAATATAATACTGAAGAAAGAAAATCACTGTGTGAAGCAAAATTTACTTTTAATTATGATTTGGAAAGACATAATGTAATTCATATAGGAGAGAAGAAACAATATCAGTGCACACAGTGTAAAAAGAAGTATTCGCATGTTTCTTCACTGAAACGTCATCATCATTTGAAACATAGTAATAAAAGAAAATACCAATGTTTGCTATGTGGAGCAAGATTTATTTCTAATGAAGACTTGAAAATACATAATGTAATTCATACAGAAAAAAAAACATATCAGTGTACAGAGTGTAAAAAAGAGTATTATAGTAATTCCAAACTGAAACGTCATTTAAAATACCATAATGAAAAAGAAAAAAAGTATCCGTGTACAATTTGTGGAAAACGATTTGTTCTTTTTTATGAATTGAATAGACATATTTTAATTCATACAAAAGAAAAACCATATAAATGTCAGAAATGTTTTACTCGTTTTGAAAATTTATTAAAACATGAAAATAAACATTTAGTTTGTACACGAAAGAAATTTTTTGAGAAAGTAAAATTACAAATTTCACAAGATGAATATACTTCTTTAATTTGATTTGTATTTGGAGAGTGGAAGATAAGAAAACCCTATCAATGTCAGAAATGTCAGAAATGTTTTACATTTTCTGATAATTTTAAAACATGGGGAAATTTCAAATTTAGTAATAAATTAGATAAAAAACTGAAAATACTATAAAAAGAACATTTAGTAAATCTTTAAATTAGTTTAAATGATCAAAAAATATTAATGTGGCCTATTTATATTAAAAATTTAAAAAATGTCATTTAAAGAAGGGAAAAAATTAAATGTAACACCCCCACCATTTGATTCTTTTGATGAATAAAAAAATACAATAGAATCCTTTGATAACATTAGTCTCCCCTGATTTATTATTTTTTTTATGATGTAAATATTAAAGAAATACAATTGAAGAGAAAAAAAAACAAATAAGATTGTGAGGATAAATACAACTCTCTGTTTTTATCCTTTACAATGTAATACTGAAGAAGTACAATTTTAAAGAAAAAAAAATTGAAATTATGAGGAAAAACAAGTTTCATTTTGTTTCAAAAAAATATAGTATAAATTTTTTTACTAACACGTCATTAAAAACTATAGAGAAATAAAACCCCCAAAATGTACACTGGTAAAGCAATATTTATTTTTTAATAATGACTTAAAAAGACAATTTAAAATCCTAATCAAAATGTTTTAGTCTTTTTGAAAAATTGAAGAGACATAAGTAAAATAAACGGGGGGAGAAACTAATAAGGGGTCAGAAAAGCAGAAAAGTTTTAGTGTTTTTGGGAATTTGAAGAACATAATGTACTCATATGGGGGAGAAAAACCAATAAGGTCAGAAAGTCAGAAATATTTTAGAACCAAGGATAATTTAGTACAACATGAAAAGAGAATGAGAATGAGAAAAAAACCATATAAAGTCAGAAAGTATGAAATTTTTAGTCTTTTTTTGGGAAATTTGAAAAAACATAATATAACTCTAGGGAGAGAAACCAATAGTGTCAAAAAGTCGAAAAGTTTTTGTACCCAAAGGGAAAATTTTTCAAAATGAAAAGAACATCAAAGTTAGAAATTTATCAGTGCACCAGTGTAAAAAAAAATAAAAAAGTTTTTTTCATAAATCTTATTTAGGAGCATAATATAATTCATGATGTGTAAAACAAAAAAAAAACTCCAGCACGACATATTTTTGTGAAACCATTTCCCACATGGGTCCCTTTTTTAAAAAGCAATTTTTAAGGAGAATATGTATCTCGGGTGAGTTTATTTTTCAAATGTTTTTGGGAGCCGTGAATATTTAGTACAACATAGGACATAAAATGTAGAAAAAAAAAACTAAATTTTTGAAAAATTTTAAAATTAATTTAATTTTTTTATTTTATTTTAATAAATGTGATATCAGTGGAAGTTTTCTAAATCTAAAGCCTAAAATCTGAAAAAGTAAATAAATTTCTATACTAAGAGGATTAAAGTGTCGATAAGATGCCTATAGGATTGGTATAGCCCTTTTTTTTTAAAGGGAAAATTATTAAATTAAAAGTCCTCGAAAAAATGGAAGAATTAGCGTATACATTTGATATAGATACTACAATCGAATCCTTTGATAAGATAGATAACATTACTCTTTCTGATTTATTATCTTTTTACAATGTAAATATTGAAGAAACACAATTTGAAGAACTTCATATGAAAAGACAAAATATTATTAATAAGAAGTTTGCTTGTACATTATGCGGAAAGACATTTCTTACAAAATATAGGTTGAAAATACATACTAGAACAACTCATACGAGAGAGAAACCATATCAGTGTCAGAAATGTCAGAAATGTTTTAGTGCCAAGGAATATTTAGTACAACATGAAAAGAAACATATGAGAGAGAAAATATATCAGTGTCATAAATGTCAGAAATGTTTTGTTCTCCATGACTGTTTAGTACAACATGAAAAGAGACATAATATTATTAATATGAAGTTTGTTTGTACAATATGCGAAATTTTTTTTTTTGAGGAATATAAGTTGAAAATACATATTAAAACTCATACAGGAGAGAAACCATATCAGTGTCAGAAATGTCAGAAATGTTTTAGTGTTAAGGAATATTTAGTACAACATGAAAAGAGACATGGAGAGAAACTATATCAGTGTTATAAATGTCAGAAATGTTTTAGTGTAAAGGAATATTTAGTACAACATGAAAAGAGACATAATATTATTAATAAGAAGTTTGCTTGTACAATATGTAAAAAGACATTTTTTGAGAAATATAAGTTGAAAATACATATTAGAACTCATACAGGAGAGAAACCATATCAGTGTCAGAAATGTCAGAAATGTTTTTGTGTTAAGGAATATTTAGTGAAACATGAAAAGAGAAAAAAATATTATTAATAAGAAGTTTGCTTGTACAATATGCGGAATTTTTTTTTTTTGAGAAATGGGAGATTAAACTACATACTAGAACTCATACGAAAGAGAAACCATATCAGTATCAGAAATGTAATAAATGTTTTAGTATCAAGGAATATTTAGTACAACATAAGAGAAGATGTATGTCGTGCCGAATAGGCAGGACTAGAGATCTTGACTTAAATAGCAATGCTCATCTTGCCATATAAGACAAGCGAAAATTTGTGTATGCAATAATTTCGCTGAAATCATTCTGAACCTAATGAAAAAAATATATTTCACTGTGTTTGTTTAGTATTAAATTACTGTAAACAAATCTAAAATATATTTATATTAACATTAATGAAAAAAAATGTATATTTAAACATATAGGATAAAATTTTAAAAAGGGCTTAATTTTAAAGGAGTTTTTTGTTAATTGACCAGTTTTACAAAATTTGACACTATATGTACAATATGTGATTTTTGAGGTTTAAATTATTTACTGTATTTTTTATGTGTGATGTCGCCGTGGTTGTTTAATATATTTATAGATGGGGTTGTAAGAGAAGTAAATGCAGGGCCCTTTGGGCAAGAGGCTTGGAGTTAAAAGATAAAGAATCAACACACAAAGTGGGAGTTGTCACAGCTGCTCTTTGCTGATGACACTGTGCTCTTGGGAGATTCTGAAGAGAAGTTGCAGAGATTGGTGGATGAATTTGGTAGGGTGTGCCAAAAGAAGAAAATTAAAGGTGAATACAGGAAAGAGTAAGGTTATGAGGATAAAAAAAAGATTAGGTGATAAAAGATTGGATATCAGATTGTAGGGAGAGAGTATGGAGGAGGTGAACGTATTCAATATTTGGGAGTGGACGTGTCAGTGGATGGTCTATGAAAGATGAGTTGAATCTAGAATTGATGAGGAAAAGAGTGAGTGGTGCACTTAGGAGTCTGTGGAGACAAAGAACTTTGTCCTTGGATGCAAAGAGGGGAATGTATGAGAGTATATTTTTAAACCCAAACGCTCTTATATGGGTGTGAAGCGTGGGTGAGAATGTTGCAGCGAGGAGAAGGCTGGAGGCAGTGGAGATTTTCATGTCTGGGGGCAATGTGTGGTGTGAATATAATGCAGAGAATTCGTAGTTAGGAGGAGGTGCGGGATTACCAAAACTGTTGTCCAGAGGGCTGAGGAAGGGTTGTTGAGGTGGTTCGGACATGTAGAGAGAATGGAGCGAAACAGAATGACTTCAAGAGTGTATCATCTGTAGTGGAAGGGAAGGCGGGGTAGGGGTCGGCCTAGGAAAGGTTGGAGGGGGGGGGTAAAGGAGGTTTTGTGTGTGAGGGGCTTGGACTTCCAGCAGGCTTGCATGAGCGTGTTTGATAGGAATGAATGGAGACAAATGGTTTTTAATACTTGACGTGCGTTGGTGTGAGCAAAGTAACATTTATGAAGGGATTCAGGGAAACCCCAGCAGGCCGGACTTGAGTCCTGGAGATGGAAGTACAGTGCCTGCACTCTGAAGGAGGGGTGTTAATTGCAGTTTAAAAACTGTAGTGTAAAGCACCCTTCTGGCAAGACAGTGATGGAGTGAATGATGGGAAAGTTTTTCTTTTCGGGCCACCCTGCCTTGGTGGGAATTTGGGCCCGTGTGATAAAAAAAAAAAAAAAAAAAAAAAAAAAAAAAAAAAAAAAAAAAAAAAAAAAAAAAAAAAAAAAAAAAAAAATTATTTACTGTATAGTAGTACTTTTAATTTATATTTTATATTTTATTTCAAATGTAAAATGTCCTTGAAAAAGTGGAAGAATTAGGGGAAAACATTTGATATAGATAGTACAATTGAATCCTTTGATAAGATAGATAACATTACTCTTTCTGATTTATTATCTTTTTACAATGTAGATATTGAAGAAACACAATTTGAAGAACTTCATATGAAAAGACATAATATTATTAATAAGAAGTTTGCTTGTACATTATGCAGAAAGACATTTCTTACAAAATATAGGTTGGAAATACATACTAGAACAACTCATACGAAAGAGAAACTATATCAGTGTCAGAAATGTCATAAATGTTTTAGTGTCAAGGAATATTAAGTACAACATGAAAAGAGACATAAAAGAGAGAAACCATATCAGTGTCAGAAATGTAATAAATGTTTTAGTATTAAGGAATATTTAGTACAACATGAAAAGATACATAAAAGAGAGAAACCATATCAATGTCAGAAATGTCATAAATGTTTTGTTCGTCATGACTATTTAGTACAACATGAAAAGAGACATAATATTATTAATAAGAAGTTTGCTTGTACAATATGTGAAAAGAAATTTTTTGAGGAATATAGATTGAAAATACATACTAGAACTCATACGGGAGAGAAACCATATCAGTGTCAGAATGTCAGAAATGTTTTTATAGCCCTGAATATTTTGTAAAAACATAATAGGGGACGTACATGTGAAAAAACATTTGAAGAGAAAAAGAAGATTGGTGTCTGTACATTATGTGGAAAGAAATTTCTTACGAAATATAGGTTGAAAATACATACTATAACAACTCATACGAAAGAGAAACCATATAAATGTCAGAAATGTCAGAAATGTTTTAGTGTTAAGAAATATTTAGTACAACATGAAAAGATACATACGGGGGATAAACCATATCAAAGGGCAAAAATGTCAGAAATGTTTTAGTGTCAAGGAATATTCAGTACAACATGAAAAGATACATATGGGGGATAAACCATATCAGTGTCAGAAATGTCAGAAATGTTTTAGTGTCAAGGAATATTTAGTACAATATGAAAAGATACATAATAAGAAGTTTGCTTGTACATTATGCGAAAAGACATTTTTTGAGGAACGTAGATTGAAAATACATAATAGAACTCATACGGGAGAGAAACCATATCAATGTCAGAAATGTTTTAGTATTAAGAAATATTTAGTGAAACATGAAAAGAGAAAAAATATTATTAATAAGAAGTTTGCTTGTACAATATGCAGAATTTTTTTTTTTTGAGAAATGAGAGATTAAACTATATACTAGAACTCATACGTAAGAGAAACTATATCAGTGTCTGAAAGTGTCGAATCCTTTGATAAGAAAGACAACATTACTCTCTCTGATTTATTATCCTTTTACGATGTAGATATTGAAGAAACAATATTTGAAGAAAATACAAAAAAAAAGGAGATTAGTGAGGATAAAGAGAACTCATCAAAAAAAAATAAGAAGTTTGCTTGTACATTATGCGGAAAGAAATTTCTTACAAAATATAGGTTGAAAATACATACTATAACAACTTATACGAAAGAGAAACCATATCAGTGTCAGAAATGTAATAAATGTTTTAGTGTCAAGGAATATTTAGTACAACATGAAAAGATACATACGGGGGATAAACCATATCAGTGTCAGAAATGTAATAAATGTTTTAGTGTTAAGAAATATTTAGTACAACATGAAAAGATACATACGGGGGATAAACCATATCAGTGTCAAAAATGTCAGAAATGTTTTAGTGTCAAGGAATATTCAGTACAACATGAAAAGATACATATGGGGGATAAACCATATCAGTGTCAGAAATGTCAGAAATGTTTTAGTGTCAAGGAATATTTAGTACAATATGAAAAGATACATAATAAGAAGTTTGCTTGTACATTATGCGAAAAGACATTTTTTGAGGAACGTAGATTGAAAATACATAATAGAACTCATACGGGAGAGAAACCATATCAATGTCAGAAATGTTTTAGTATTAAGAAATATTTAGTGAAACATGAAAAGAGAAAAAATATTATTAATAAGAAGTTTGCTTGTACAATATGCAAATTTTTTTTTTTTTGAGAAATGAGAGAAATTTAAAAATATACTAGAACTCATACGTAAGAGAAACTATATCAGTGTCTGAAAGTGTCGAATCCTTTGATAAGAAAGACAACATTACTCTCTCTGATTTATTATCCTTTTACGATGTAGATATTGAAGAAACAATATTTGAAGAAAATACAAAAAAAAAGGAGATTAGTGAGGATAAAGAGAACTCATCAGAAAAAAAATAAGAAGTTTGCTTGTACATTATGCGGAAAGAAATTTCTTACAAAATATAGGTTGAAAATACATACTATAACAACTTATACGAAAGAGAAACCATATCAGTGTCAGAAATGTAATAAATGTTTTAGTGTCAAGGAATATTTAGTACAACATGAAAAGATACATACGGGGGATAAACCATATCAGTGTCAGAAATGTAATAAATGTTTTAGTGTTAAGAAATATTTAGTACAACATGAAAAGATACATACAGAGAATAAACCATATCAGTGTCAGAAATGTCAGAAATGTTTTAGTGTCAAGGAATATTTAGTACAACATGAAAAAAGACATAATAAGAAGTTGTACAAGCAATTTTTTTGAGGAATGTAGATTGAAAAGATGAAACTACATACTAAAACTCATACGGGAGAGAAACTATACCAGTGTCAGAAATTTATTATAACATGAAAAGAGACATGAGAGAGAAATCATATTAGTATCAGAAATGTCAGAAATGTTTTGTTCGCCATGGATATTTAGAACAATATGAAAAGAGACAGTGAAAGTTGTCTAAATCATATCTAAAAGAGTAATAATGTAAATTTTTTATACCTAATATCTATTGTATATTATTAATTAAAATGTCGTCTGAAAAAGTGGAAGAATTAACGTATACATTTGATATAGATACTACAATTGAATCCTTTGATAAGATAGATAACATTACTCTTTCTGATTTTTTATCTTTTTATGAAAGTAGATAAATTTAAGAAACACAATTGAAGAATTTGATATGAAGAGACATAAGAAGTTTGCTTGTACATTATGCAGAAAAACATTTCTTACAAAACATAGGTTTGAAATACATACTAGAACTCATACAAAAGAGAAACCATATAAAAGTCAGAAATGTCAGAATGTTTTAGTGCCAAGGAATATTTAGTACATCTGAAAAGATACATGGGAGAAAACCCCAAAAAAACAAA
>NW_026465504.1:0-13758 GCF_026875155.1 Cherax quadricarinatus
CACGCTCCTCCTACAACGAAGCAGCAGTACTCACCACCTCAAACAATGGCTAGCTACACCCACTTCTCCTTACAACAACTGATCTAGCGTACACCCAGTCTCCGCAAAATGTGCAGATCACCCACACTCTGAACAACTGACTGCAGTCACCCTCCTCACAACAACTGATGCTAGCAGTCACCACCGACAAAATGTGCTACAGTAACCCACCTTCCCCTTCAACATGATGTCAGCCCAGCCCCCTACAACAACTGATGTAGCAGTACACCACGCTTCCTCCTCACACATGTTAGCATACACCCACGCCCTCTTCAAAAAGTGATGCATCACAGCTTCCTCCTTCACACAACTGTGTAGCATACCACGTCCTCTACAACACTGGTAGCAGTAACCCAGCTCTCTCCACAACTGAGAGCAGTCCCCACGTCTCTTACAACAACTGATGCAGAGTACCACTACTCTCACAACACTTCAGCAGACACCAGTTCCTCCTCACAATGATGCTACAGTAACACGCACTTCGCAACAATGATGCTATACACCCATACACCTCATGCACAACAACTGATCTAGCATACACCCACGCTACCTCCTCACAACAACTGATCTAGCAGTCCCCAGCACCTCATGCACAAAACTGAGCTAGCAGTACACCCACGTACCTCCTGCACAACAACTGATGCTAGCAGTACACCCATGCACCTATGCACAACAATGGCTAGCATACACCCACGCTACCTCCTGCACAACAACTGAGGCTACTCACCAACTCCTCCTGACAACAACTGTGTAGCAGTACACCCACGCTTCCTCCTTCACAACAACTGATGCTAGCAGTACACCCACGCTTCCTCCTGCACAACAACTGATGCTAGCAGTACACCCACGCTTCCTCCTTCACAACAACTGATGCTAGCAGTACACCCACGCTCCTCCTTCACAACAACTGATGATAGCAGTACACCCACGCTTCCTCCTTCACAACAACTGATGCTAGCAGTACACCCACGCTCTCCTCACAACAACTGATGCTAGCAGTACACCCACTGCTCCTCCTTCACAACAACTGATGACTAGCAGTACACCCACGCTCCTCCTGCACAACAACTGATGCTAGCAGTACACCCACGCTACCTCTGCACAACAACTGATGCTAGCAGTACACCCACGCTACCTCCTGCACAACAGCTGATGCTAGCAGTACACCCACGCTACCTCCTGCACAACAACTGATGCTAGCAGTACACCCACGCTACCTCCTTCACAACAACTGATGCTAGCAGTACACCCACGCTACCTCCTGCACAACAACTGATGCTAGCAGTACACCCACGCTACCTCCTGCACAACAACTGATGCTAGCAGTACACCCACGCTACCTCCTGCACAACAACTGATGCTAGCAGTACACCCACGCTACCTCCTGCACAACAACTGATGCTAGCAGTACACCCACGCTCCTCCTGCACAACAACTGATGCTAGCAGTACACCCACGCTACTCCTGCACAACAACTGATGCTAGCAGTACACCCACGCTCCTCCTGCACAACAACTGATGCTAGCAGTACACCCACGCTTCCTCCTTCACAACAACTGATGCTAGCAGTACACCCACGCTTCCTCCTTCACAACAACTGATGCTAGCAGTACACCCACGCTACTCCTTACAACAATGTGCTAGAAATACACCCCCAGCTCCTCCTTACAAAAAAATGAGTGAGTTCAAACCAAAGCTACTCCTACAAACAAATGTCGCAGTAACCCACCTCCTCCCTTACAAAAAATGTGCTGGAAACCCCGCTCCTCCCACAACAACTGATGAAACAGTACACCCCGTTCCTCCTCACAACAACTAATTTTCGACCCCACGCTCCTCCCAAAAAAACTGGTAGCAGTACACCCCCGTCCTTTCCCCCAAAAACTGAGCTAGCAGTAACCCCCGTCCTCCCAACAACTAGTAGCATACACCCACCTTCCTTTCCCCACAACAATGATGCTAGCAGACACCCCCCCTCCTCCTTCACAAAAACTTGGTAGCATTCCCCCACCCACCTTTTCCTCCTTTAAACAATGTGCTTGCCGTAACCCCGCTTCCCCCTTCCAAACTATGCTACTAACCCCCCCCTTCCTGACAACAATGTGTAGTAGTAAAACCCCCGCTACCCCCTCACAAAACTGATGCTAGAGTACACCCACGCTTCCCTTCCCTTTACAACAACTGATGTAGAGTACACCACGTTTTCCCCCTTCACAACAACTGGGGGGTAGCAGTACACCCCCGCTTCCTCCTTCACAAAAAAAATGTTATAGCAGTCAAACCCCCGCTTCCTCCTTCACAACAACTGATGTACAGTACACCCCGCTTTCCTCTCCACAAAAACTGATGCAGCAGTACACCCAGCTCTCCCGACAACACTGTTTTCTGCAGTACCCCACGCTTTCCCCCTTCAACACGTGCTAGGTTTTCACCCAGCTCCCCTCACAAAAAACTGATGCTTGAGTCACCCCACTCCTCCCCTTCAACAAATGATGTAGCGTACACCCAGCTAACCCCTGCCCCCAAAAAAACCGAACTGAGTCACCCACGCTACCTCGCACAAAAAATGAATAGCGGGCCAGCACCTCTCACAACAAAATGTGCTAGCAGTACACCCCGCCCTCCTGCACAACAACTGGCTAAGGGACCCATACCCCTTCACAACACGATGCTAGCAGTACCCCACGTACCTCCTGCACAAAAATTTATTTGCAATCACCAACTCCTCCCGCCAAACCATCTGGTAGTAACCCACCTTTCCCCTCCAACACTGGTGTAGCATACACCCCCCGTACCCCTCAAACATGATGCTAGCAGACACCCCGTCCCCCCTGAAAAACTAAAGCTGGTTAACCCACGCTTTTTTCCCCCAAATGATGAAAAGGTAAACCAAAGCTTTCCTCCTCCCAAAACCCGATGTGAGTACCCCAGACCTCCTCACAAAAACTGATGTGGTACACCACGTTCCTTCTCACAAAAACCCGATGTAGAGTAACCAGCTACCTTTTCACAAAAAATTTTATGGTTCAGTTTAAAAAACCCGCTACCTTCTGAAAAACAGTGTGCTACAGTCCCCACCTCCCCCCACAAATGATCGCAGACACCCACGCCCTCCTCAAAACAAAAACTAAGACACCCCCTCCCTCCGCACACCTTTTTTAGCGTAAACCCCCACTGCCACCTACGCCCCCAAATGATGGTAGCAGTACACCCCCGTACCTCCTGCAAATAACTGATGCTAGCAGTACACCACGTACCCCCTGCCACAACTGTGCTAGCAGTACCCCAGCTTCCCTTCCAACAGGGGTGCTAGAGTGACCCAGCACCTCCTGCACAAAAAACTGTCTGCGTACACCCCCCGCTCCTCCCACAAAAATTTTAAAAAGGGCACCCGCACCCTTCAAAAAATGATCAAAGGTAACCCCGGGTCCCCCGCACAACTGATGCTGGGGGACACCCCCGGCTTCCTCCGCACAACATGATCTAGCATCACCCAGCCTCCTCAAACACTGTGCTAGCATACCCCTCACCCTTAAACAATGGTGCAGACACCACGCAACCCCCTGCAAAACCTGTTCTAGATAACCCCGCTCCTTTTAAAAACAACTGATGCTGATACCCCCGTTCCTCCCCACAACAAATGATTAGCAGTACCCCGCACCTCCTTAAAAATGATCTAGCAGCCCCCGCTACCTCCTTTTACAACACTGATGTAGCATCACCAACGTTCCTCCCAAAATGTGTTTGATACACCCCGCTTTCCTCCAAAACTTGATGGAGTAACCCACGCTCCCCTGCAAACAATGTCTACAGACACCCCCGTACTCCTGCACACAAGGGTGCTAGCTTTTCACCCCGCTACCTCCTTCACAAACTATGCTGCAACCCCACCATTTTTTCAAAACAGCTGGGGCCCAGTAGTAACCCAGCTACCCCTACAAAAACTGTCTTTAGACACCCCCGGGGTACCCCTGCAAACACTGTGCTGATAAACCCCACCTCCCCCAAAAGATGTGAAAATTTCCCAGCTACCTCCCGCAAAAATTCTGATAACAGTACACCCCCCTACCCCCTCACAAAAAATGATGCTAGCGTACACCCCCGTCCCCCTTCCAACATGATGCCCAGCAGACCCCCGTTTCCTTAAAACAGATGTAGAGTACACCCCCCTCCTCAAACACTGATGCTGAGTAAACCCACGATCCTCAAAACACTGATGAGAGTACACCCACTACCTCCCCGCAAAAACTGATGCTAGAGTTCACCCACGTACCTCCCAAACGCTGTGCTGAGTACACCCTCCTTTTACCTCCTGGAAATAAAAACCCCCCAAACCTTTCACGACACCCCCCGCTACCCCCCTGACAACACGAAGTAGAGTACATCCACGATCCCCCCAAACGAGCTACAGCACCCAGTCCTCCCCGACAAAATGAGCTAGCAGTACATCCCCGCTCCTCCTGCACAACAATTATGAGGGAGTCACCCACGTACCTCTGCCCCAAAAAACACTAAACCTTTGCCCCGGGGACATCCCCCCTACCTCTGAAACAACTGGTAGCAGACACCCTACCCCTGCCACAATTTTCCCAAACCCCCCCCCGTTCACAAATGATCTCATCACCGCTTTTCCCCCTGGGGGGGTGTACAACCACCTTCCTGACACAATGATCTGCAGTACACCACGCTTCCTCTTCCAACAAATGATGCTACGTAACCCAAAACTATCCGCACAAAACTGATCTAGCAGTCACCCCCCCCTTCCTCCTCCAACAAATGAGGGTGCAGTACACCCACCCCCTCTGCACAACAAAATGATGTAGCAGACCCCACCACCTCCTGCACAAAAAACTGGGGGGCCCCCCCCCCCCCCCCCCCCCCCCACCCCCCCCCCAAGAGTGCAGTACCCCCCATCTTTGCACAACAAATGTGCAGCTCACCCATTCCTCCTGAAAAAAAACTGGCTAGCGTAACCCCCCCGCTCCTCCTTACAAAAAATGATGCTAGCGTACCCCGTCTCCTCCAACGATGCAGAGTACACCCCCCCTTTCCTCCCTTCACAAACTGATGCTAGAGTAAACCCCAACCTTGCACAACAATGTGCTGCGTCACCCCCCCTTTTCCCCCTCACAACAAAAGCTACAGCACCCACGCACCTCCTCAAAACTGATGCTAAAGGGGCACCCCGCTTCCCCTCACCAAAATGTGAAACAGTACCCCCGCTTCCTCCTTCCAACACTATGAGCATTCAACCCACCTTCTCCCCAACAAATGATGTAGATACACCCCGCTCCTCCTTAAACAAATTTATGCTGAGTACACCCAAAATTTAAAAAAAAGGGGGGGGGGGGGGGGAAAAAAGGGGGGGGAAAAACCCCCTACCTCCTTAAAAACTTTAGCAGTACCCCAATTTTCCCCCCAAAAATGGTGCATAACCCCCCTTTCCCCCTTCCAACAACTGATGCTAGCAGACCCACCACCTCCTGCACAACAACTGATGCTAGCAGTACACCCACGCTACCTCCTGCACAACAACTGAAGCTAGCAGTACATCTACGCTACCTCCTGCACAACAACTGAGGCTAGCATCACACCCACACTTCCTCCTGTACAGCAACTGATGCTAGCAGTACACCCATGCCTCCTCCTGCACAACAACTGCTGCTAGCATCACACCCACACTTCCTCCTGTACAGCAACTGATGCTAGCAGTACACCCACGCTTCCTCCTTCACAACAACTGATGCTAGCAGTACACCCATGCTGCATCCTGCACAACAACTGATGCTAGCAGTACACCCACGCTTCCTCCTTCACAACAACTGATGCTAGCAGTACACCCATGCTGCATCCTGCACAACAACTGATGCTAGCAGTACACCCACGCTACCTCCTGCACAACAAATGATGCTAGCAGTACACCCACGCTTCCTCCTTCACAACAACTGATGCTAGCAGTCACCACGCTTCCTCCTTCACAACACTGATGATAGCAGTACACCCACGCTTCCTCCTTCACAACAACTGATGATAGCAGTACACCCACGCTTCCTCCTTCACAACAACTGATGATAGCAGTACACCCACGCTTCCTCCTTCACAACAACTGATGCTAGCAGTACACCCATGCTGCATCCTGCACAACAACTGATGCTAGCAGTACACCCACGCTTCCTCCTTCACAACAACTGATGCTAGCAGTACACCCACGCTACCTCCTCACAACAACTGATGCTAGCAGTACACCCACGCTACCTCCTGTCACAACAAGCTGATGCTAGCAGTACACCCACGCTAACTCCTTCTCAACAAGCATGAATGCTAGCAGTTACATCCCACCTACCTCCTGTCACACCCAACTTCCTCCTGTACAGCAACGATGCTAGCAGTACACCCCTGCCTCCTCCTGCACAACAACCTGCTAGCAACCCACACTCCTCCCGTACAGCAAATGAAATGCTAGCAGTACACCCCACGCTCTCCTTCACAACAACTGATGCAGCAGTACACCCTTTGCATCCCGCACAACAATGTGCAGCGTACACCCACGCTTCCTCCTCCAACAAATGATGCTAGCAGACACCCAGCTGCATCCTGCACAACAACTGATGCTACATACACCCACTCCTTCACAAAAACTGAAGTAGCATACTCACGTCCTCCTGCACAACAACTGAGGGAGCATTTTACCCCACCCCTCCTGACACAACTGGCTAGCAGTACACAGCCCCCCCGAACACTCTGCTAGCATCACACCCACACTTCCTCCTTTACAGCAACTGATTTCTAGCATACACCCTGCTTTCCTCAAAAATGGCTAGCCCCTACACCCAACTTCCTCAACAACAAATGATGCTAGCAGTACCCCACGCTTCCCCCTTTACAACAATGGCTAGCATACACCATGCTTTAAACCTTCACAACAAAAGATCTAGCAGTACACCCCGCTTCCTCCTTCACAAAACATGCTAGAGTACACCAGCTTTCCTCACAAACAAAAATGTGTAGCATACACCCACCCCTCCTTACACAATGATGTAGCAGTACAAACCCCTTTTCCCCCTTCACAACAACGATGAGCAGTACACCCCCCTTCCCCTTCCAACAAAATGATGTACAGTACACCCACCCTCCTTCACAACAACTGATCAGCAGTACACCCATGCTGCATCGCACAACAACTGTGCACAGTACACCCCCGCTCCTCCCCACAACAACTGATTTGTAGCAGTAAACCCCCGCTTAAACCTTCCAACAAATTTATGCTAGCAGTAAAAACCCACGCTTCCCCCTTCCAACAACTGAGAAAACATACAAAACCCACGCTTTTTTTCCTTCCCAACAACGATTATAGCAACCCCAGTTCCCCTTTACACAACTGAAAGCATACACCCCCGCTTCCCCTTCACAAACTGATTAGCAGTCACCCACATTTCTCCTTCACAAACAAACTGAGCTAGCAGTACACCCCGCTGATCCTCCCCAACAACTGAAGCTGAGTCACCCAGCCCTTCACAACAAAATGATGCTAGCGTACACCCCCCCTAACCCCTCCTTCACCCAACAAACTTTGCAAGCAGTACACCCCGCTTCTTTCCCTTCACAAAAACGAGCTAGCATCACCCAGCTCTCCTCACAACAACTGATCACAGTACACCCACGTCCTCCTCACAACAACTGATGCTAGATACAAAACCCCCCCCTTCCTTCACAACAACTGATGTAGCTTTCACCCCCCGTTTTCCCCCTTCACAACAACTGATGTAGCAGTACACCCACGCTCCTCCTTCACAACAACTGATATAGCAGTACACCCCGCTTCCTCCTTTACAACAACTGATGAAGCAGTACACCCCCGCTTCCCCCTTCACAAAAATATAAAAACATACACCCACACCTCCCTTCACACAAGATTAGCAAGTACCCCGCTCCCCCCTGCACAACAAATGATGCAGCAGTACACCCCCGCTTCCTCCTTTAAACAACGAAAGCAGCATTACACCCACCCACCTTTCAAACAACTGATGCTAGAGACACCCACCCCCCCTTCACAACAACTGATCTAGCAGTACCCCAGCAAATTTCCCGCACAACAATGGGTGCCCCGATGCACCCATGCCCCTGCCAACAACTGATCTAGCAGTACACCCACCCCAACCTCCTCACAACAATATGCTAGAGTCACCCAGCCCTCTCACAACAAAAGATCTACAGTAAACCCCCCTACCTCCTGCACAACAACTGATCTAGAGTACCCAGCCCTCCTCCCCCAACTGTCTAGCATACACCCACGCCACCTCCTCAAAACAATGAGCAAGTCACCCACCCCCCTTTTGCACAACAAATGTGCTAGCATACACCCACGCTTCCTCCTTCCAACAAATGATCTAGCAGAAAACCCAGCTACCCTCCAACAAATGATGTAGCAGTTTTACCCACGCCCCCTTTCCCAAAAATTTATGCAAATACACCCCACCTTCCTCCTCACAACAGTTAAAACACACCCAGCTTCCCCTTACAACAACGAGTAGCATACATCCCCGCAAACCCCCTTCCAACAAAGAGCTAGCAGTACACCCCCGCTTTTCCTCCTTCACAACAAAATGATGCTAGCATACACCCAGCTTCCTCCTTTACAACAACGATGTAAGACCCCACCCTTCCCCTTCACAACAACTGAGTAGCAGAACCCCCACGCTTTTCCCCCTTCACAAAAACTGATGTACATTTCAAACCCCCCTCCTCCTTCCAACAACTGAGTAGGTACACCCCCCCGCTTCCCCCTTCACAAAAACTGAGTAGCATCACCCACCTCCCCTTACAAAAACTGTTAGCAGTACACCCCCGCCCCCCTTCACAACACTGTGTAGCATACACCCCACCCCTCCTGACAACAACGATCTAGCAGACACCCACGCCCTCCTTCACAACATTTAGCTACAACACCCAACCCAAAACCCCCAAAACGGATGAGGCAACCAGCTCCTCCTCACAACAACGAACTAGCGTACACCCACGCTCTCCCAAACACGATGCTAGCAGTACACCAGCTACTCCTTCACAACACTAAGCTAGCAGACCCCCACGCACCTGCACACAAATGACTAGCATACAACCCACCTCCTCCTGAAATAACGATGCTAGCAGTACCCCCCCGTTTCACCCCTGCCAACAAAAATGATCAGCATACACCCCGTCCTCCTTCACAACACGATGCTACAGTCACCCCCCGCTCCTCCTTCACAACACGATGCGAGTACCCCACCCCCCTCCTTCACAACACTATCTAGCATACACCCCCCCCTTTCCTTCAAAACACTGATTCAGCATACACCCAGGGTCCTCCTTTACAACAATTGAAACTAAAGGGAGGGACACCCCCGCAACCTTTTCCAACTGCTGCTCATACACCCACCTCCTCCTGTACAACAATTTTGCTAGCAGTACACCCCCCGCTCCTCCTCACAACAACTGATGCAGCAGTACCACGCCCCTCACAACACGAACGCAGTACCCCACCTACCAAACAACAACTGAGCTAGCGTACACCCCCGTGCCTTCTGACAAAAGATCTGCAGTACACCCAGCTACCCCCTGCCAACAACTAAAGCTAGCAGTACACCCACGCTTCCTCACAACACTGGCTAGCATAACCCACGTCCCCCTCACAAAAAACGAAGAGCAGTACACCACGCTCCTCCTCCAACAAATGATGTAGATACCCCACGCACCTCCTCCAACAACTGATGTAGCAACACCCACTTTCTTCCCCCCACAAAAACTGTGAGAGTACACCCACTTCTTTCCCTTTACAAAACTGATGCAAAAGTACACCCAGTTTCTCCTTCACAACAACTTATGCTAGCAGCACCCCCGTTTCCCTTTTCCCTTACAAAAACTGATGTAGCAGGCACCCACGCTACCCCCTCACAACACGATTCAGCATCCCCACCTCCCTTCTTTACAAAACTGATGAAACATAAAATCAGTCCCTCCTGCACAAAAACTGAGAGCATCACCCACTTTCTTTTACACAACAACTGATGCTACAGTCAAACCCCCGCATCCTTACACAAATGATGTACAGTACACCCCGCTCCCCCTTTCACAACACCCCATGCTAAAGGGCACCCACGCTCCTCCTCACAACACTGTTTAGAGTACCCCACCCCTTTTTCCCCTTTCACAACAACGATGTGCATACACCCACGCTCCTTCCAAAAACTGGAAACAGTACACCCCCCTCTCCTCCAACCTGATTTTTAGCATACACCCAGCTCCTCCTGCAAACACGATCTAGCATACACCCACGTCCCCCTCAAAACAA
Organism: Cherax quadricarinatus; assembly: GCF_026875155.1. Taxonomy (NCBI): domain Eukaryota; kingdom Metazoa; phylum Arthropoda; class Malacostraca; order Decapoda; family Parastacidae; genus Cherax; species Cherax quadricarinatus. Next base: position 10,367 of record NW_026465504.1, read on the forward strand.
CTGATTTAGCAGTTAAACCCCGTACCTCTTCACAACAACTGAGCAGCGTACACCCCCGCTCCTCCTCAAACAACTGAGGCTAGCAGTACACCCCCCTTTTCTTCCTTCACAACAACTGATGTAGAAACACCCCCTACCCTGCACAACAACTGATAAGCAGTACCCCACGCTACCTCCCGCCAACAAATGAGCTAGAGTACCCAACCCAACCCCCTCACAACAACGATCTAGCACACCCCCCGCACCTCCTGCACAACAACTGGCAGAGTCCCCCCCCCCGCACCTCCTGCCCAAAAAACTGATGCTCAGTACACCAACTACCTCCTGCACAACAACTGATCTAGCAGTCACCAACCCCCTCCGCACAACAACTGGCTAGCAACACCCCCGCTCCCTTTCCAAAAAAGAGTAGCAGTACACCCACGCTACCCCGCACAACAAATGAGAAGCGTCCCCCCCCGCTCCCCTCACAACAATATTAGCTACACCCACGCCCTCCTCACAACAACTGATGTAGTTACACCCACCCCCCTCCTCACAAAAACTGATGTTGCAGTACACCCACGCTACCCCTCACAACAATGATGTAGCGACACCCACCCCCCTCCTCACAACAAATGATGCACAGACACCCACGCTCCTCCTCACAAAAACGAGAAGCGTAACCCACGCTCCTCCTCACAACAAAAGATTTTGCATAAACCCACGCTCCTCCCCACAACAAATGATGTACAGTACACCCACGCTACCCCTCACAACAAATGTGTAGCAGTACAACCCACGCTTTTCCCCCTCACAAAAAACGATGTAGCTTTCACCCACGCTACCTCCTCACAAAATGATGTTGCATACACCCACGTCCTCCTCACAACAACTGATGTAGCAGACACCCCCTACCTTCTTCACAACAACTGATTACAGTACAAAACCTTTGCAAAAGTTATGTAAGAAACCCACATCTCACTGGCCAAACTCCTCATGCACACAAATTTCAAAAAAGCCTCTGCCCCAAGGTTGTCTCACCATTTTAAAATTTAAGCCACCCAACCCCTAAAACTCTGCTAAACATAGGTTAAATTTTCGGATTGATTTTCAAAGGCTACTCAAAAAACCCGACTGAAACCAAACTACAATCATTTCGTTCCCCCTACTTACCGTACAGTATGCATTTCCCCATTAAAAAAAACAAGATTTTCCCCTTTTATTCAAGAGTACCATGGGCTGTACAAATTTTTTTAAAACTAGTGTAATCACCCCTTGTGGGCAAGGGGAATGAGTATAACCCCCGGCCTTTTTTTTCTGCCAGGGGCCTCCCTCCCTTTCCCATGAGCACATATCACTTCTTTGCAAAATTGGACCTCCCAGTTCTCCAAAACCCCGATTTTCCACTCCGCTTTTGCAAAAAAAGTACTTCCCCTCATCCCTATGACTCATCTGAGTTTTCAACTTTCAGGTGTGACCCCTTGTTAGTGTGGTACATCTCTGAAAAACTCTGTCCCTATCCACCTTGCCAATTCTCTTCAGTATTTTACTTGTCTTTATCATGTCTCCCCTATCCTTCTTGTCCATTCAGCGTGTTCAGGTTGATTTTTCTTAACCTCTCCTCGTAGCTTAGCTTCAGAACTAGTCTTGTTGCAAACTTTAGCTCTTACTTTAATTTCTTGACGTGTTTGACCAGATGCGAGATCCATACATGTGTTGTATTCACCAATATTGGCCTGATGTACACTGTGTACAGTGTCTTGAATGAAACCTTACTTAGATGTCGAAAAGCTGTTCGTAGGTTTGATAGGCGCCCATATGGTGTAGCAGCTGTTTGGATGATGTGTGCCTCAGGAGATGTGCTCGGTATCATGCTCACCTCAAGATCATTTTCCTTGAGTGAGTTTTGTATCTTTTGGCTTCCTAGGCTGTACTCCGTCTGCGGTCTTCTTTGTCCTTCCCCAAACTTCATGGCTTTGCACCTTGCTGGGGTTAAACTCCAGGAGCCATTTGTCGGATCATAACTACAGTCTGTCCAAATCCCCTTGTAGGCTTACCTGATCTTCATCCACTTGTGTTCTTGTCATTAGCTTTGTTTGCAAACAGGGACACCTTGAACCTATCCCCTCTGTCTTGTCATTCACATATATTACAAACAGCACCAGAAATAGGACTTGTGGAACCCCACTCAACACAAGTATCCACTCTGAAACTTCATCGCTTACCAACACATGTTGTTTCCTTCCTGATCTATCGCACTATTCTCCCTGTTATTCCTGCTTCTCCTCTAGTTTTTCAATCAGTATCTTGTGTGGTATTGTATCGAAAACCTTTTTACCTGCATTACCTGTGTTACCTTGTCGTAGAACTCCAGTAGGTTTGTGTTGCAGGATTTCCCTTCCTTGAAGCCATGCTGGTTGTTATGTATGAGATCACTCATTTCTAGGTGCTCTACCAGTCTTCTCCTGATAATCTTCTCCATAACTTTACATATATTACATGTCAGCGACACAGATCTGTAGTTTAGTGCTGCCTGTCTCTCTCTTTTCTTAAAAATTTGGGACTACATTTGTTGTCTTCCACACCTCAGGCAGTAGCTCTTTTCCAGTTGATTTATTGAAGATTATTTTAAGTGGGATACACAATACGTATGCTTCTTCTCTCACTGCCCAGATTTGTTATCTGGGTTATCGAGGTATCTATCTTACCCAGCAGCTTCTTCACCTCCTCATCGCCTGTGTGCAGTGTGTCGAGCACTTGCTGGTGTACTACTCCCAACTCCATTGGTTTTCTTGAAGCCTGATCACCTGGTCCTCGACTCTTGTCTTCCTGTCTTCCTTCTAATGTAGCTGAATAACAACTTAGGGTCCAATTTGACTTTTGACGCAATATTATTCTCATGTTCCTCTGGGTCTCTCTCCTTACCTAAGCATATTCATTACTGGCTCTTCAACTTAACTATTTTTCCCCAGGTCCTCTGCCTTCTATACTGTTTCCATGCTCTAACACACTTGGCTTTGGTCTCTCCGCACCTCTGGGTAACCATGGGCTCACTATAGTCTGTTGACCCTTGGCATGAACTTCTCCTCTGCCTTCCTGCATTTTGTGGTCACATGTTCCACCATTTTTTAATATATTTCCCCCTCTATTTCTCTTATCCACTGCACCTCATGCACAAATTGCCTCATACATGTGTACTTACCTTTTCTGAAGTTTAGTTTTTTCCAGTTTTCTCGTGCTGCTGCACTTTTTATTGCTAACGTGATCGCTAGCGAAGAGGGGCATTTCGTGCGTGATTTCCTCAATGTCTGAACTGTTGAAGGTGAACACAAGGTCCAGCTTTGCTGGTTCATCATCTCCTCTTTCTATGGTTGGGTCCCTAACATGCTGGTACATGAATTTCCAGTACC
>NW_026465505.1:0-13262 GCF_026875155.1 Cherax quadricarinatus
CGATGAAATATGCCCTTAGGGGGGGGGGGCGGGGGTCGGGGGAGGGAAAAAATTGGGAAGGGGGGTCGGGGAAAGGAAAGGAGTCCCAGAAAATGAGGGGGCAGAGCCCCATTCAAAAAAATTCCTTGCTCGGCAATTTCCTTACTACTCCATTTTTTGAAAGCCTGCAGTATATACTTAGTGTATAGTAATTCTCATCTCAAACATGCTGCTTATTGAAATTCTCTTATAATTTCTTAAACTAAATAAGAATACTTATTGTGTCCCTGTTTATTATTGTTATGCAGGGTTCTGCATGACATCGTAATGTACATATAGTGGAGAAGTGCGCCATAATAATATGAATATTACAGTTGTAAGGAATAATTTTATAATTAATAATGTGCATTTGGGGGTACTGTAAAGTACTCTAACTGTAATTATAAAGAAATTCTGTTATGATTTATTTCCAAGGATGTTTGGGTACGCGGAGTAAGCGTGGTTTGGGAGTCACGTGACGTTAGCAGGTGTGTAGAGGCTGGCGTCGGAGATGCTGTGTATTTAAGATAAGTTTGTAGTTGTGCACTCATTTTGTTTATCCAACTCAAGCCATAGGCTCTCATATGGCTTACCTGTATGTTACACCAGGCTCTGACATGGTCAGGGTGCTGTGGGGAGGAGTGAGGAAATAAGAATGAAGTTGGGGTTGAGTAGTGTGGGCCTGGCGCTGACGAGGCATATGGTTATGGTGGCTGGACCTCAAGCCAGCTGTTGCTTGTGTACCCTCATTTGGGCGTTTAGGATTAAGGTGTTTCTGTTATGTTGTTATGGTGACTAAATAGATATATTTTCCTAATTGGAATTTTTGCCTAACCCTCTGTTACCCAACCCCTTTAAGTACACATACTAGTTTAGCGCTTTATGTTTTGACTGGGATAGCCCTGGGTGGCCTGTTTGGGCTTGAGATGTGAGTAACTTTTACCTTTGCCCGTAGACCAGGCTCAAGCCCCCAGCTATCCCACATTTTTGCATAACAATTATCGTATGTAAATATTCTTATTCGGTTGTTCTTTCTATATCAAAATAATTCACATATATTACTAATAATAAAGGTCTCAGAACATAGTATTCTTGGAGTAAATACACCACTTACTACATAGTTAGTGTCTACGATCATTTATTCAGTTCCTACACTATGTTTACTCTGTATATTTCATATAACGTAGTACTTCCTCTGCTAAATAGGTATATCATGTGAAGGTCGCTTCCTTCATGCCTGTATTGTGCTCTTCTGATAGAAGAAGCAGTTATCCATTTAATGCCCTCCACGATGCTCCCAATTTATGCGATATTTTCTCAAGACGCACTATAGAGCTGCTTTAACGCTGGGATGACAGGCAGCCATTACAACACCGCTTGAGGTGCCTCCTTACTTCAGAAGATTTTACTATTAGCTGCTTTTGACAGATTTAAGATAAATTGTTCATTAAAATGCTAAAAATAATTCCATACACATATATACAAGAATATACAAGAATTTGCACCACAAGTCTCTCTCCGGCGCACTTCTGCAAATCACTACTCAATTGCACAGTGCATGATACAGAGCTCCATAGTATAATGACACCGTCCTATCCATAGTCTAGCAGATCAATATTCACCATGTTATGTGCCACAGTCTTGCTCGTCCATTGCTTGGTATGACTCTTATTTATTTTGTCAAATATAATTTAGAAAGCATTTTCAGAGTTGTTTTTAATGCATTCCATCTTAATGCATTTTATTAATTCACGTCTCTCACACCAATGATAATTTTATGTTATTATGGCTCTTCTCAACTTTTTATTTTTGTTTACAAATAACCAGCACATGGGTCACAAACTTATGACGGCGTCTTCTATAATAAACTACTCACACAGAACCGAGAAAGGATAGGAGCTAGTATATACATACTACTACTACTACTATTTCTACTTCTATTACTACTACTATCTCTACTTCGTATTATTATTTCTAGCAGCTGTCTGGTGTCCCCGCCACATCTGGTATATGTACTGGCTACCTTCCCTTCGTGCTTCTGACCACTGAAACGTCGTCATAACTTTCCGTTTCCTATTTCAGGTCTATTTGTGTATTGTTTCATTCTTGGTATTGTGTCATTTTATTCTTTTTACTTTTGTATTTGTCTTCATTCATTCGATTTCTTCTCTCCCAATCGTCATCGTGGGGGGATTTTTGTCTGTGAGAATCTTTAAAGATTGATCCATACCTTCTGTTTTCTGGGGATGTACTGTAAGATCAACTTTCTTTGCCATTTGCCCGTGTCTCATCCTTCAGCCTGGGAAAAAATGTAACAAACCTTAAACTTTCCAAAACTTTTATTTACCTCTTTTGTGACAGGATTCTATACAAGCGTGGCATCTAGTATCTCTATTTATGGCCGTGCTTTATCAGACGGATATCCAATGTTTACCAGCTGTGCATATTCAAACCCGGCACTGATATTGCTTTTATATCGGATCATCACAGTTAATAATCAGAAAATGAGCCTCGTTTTCAGGGTACGTACCCCAAAAAGCAAATTTTTGGGTGTGATGCTCCAATTATACCCAACATCAGCCTGGGGAAAACAATGCGGGGTAACATTTGCTGTGAAAAAGCACAAAGGTGATGGCCTCTCTTGCACTAAGGAAATATTATTTTTCTGCTTTTATCCACCCGTAAATCTGCTTTGTTGAGATGGATTTAATACACACTTCTGGTCAGTCCCTAGGATGTACGTATTTTCCTGTGCATTGTTGCTGTCTATTCTGCCCTTTTTCCCATTCCCTTATTTAGGATCCTGTTAAGATAAAGACAGACAAAAAATAAATATTATCTCTGAAAAACTAAAATAAAAAAAGGGAAAAGGGGTCCGCACAATTTTAAAAAATCAAAAAAAAAAGGTAAGGGGGAAAGACAGAGTACCAGAGAAGAAACTAAAAACTGAACCACTACTCCCCTTTCCTTTCCACTTTCCATTCTCAGTCAATCAATAGCTCTATCACCACAATATTATCGGGGAAAAAGTCAATAAATGTTAAGTTTTGGTTCTAAAGTTAACGAAGTTTGGGGGCTGGTTAAAGTTTTTGGCTTTTTTTTTTGGGTGACGGAAATACAAAATATAACTTTTTTGACTTTGGGGGTTTGCTCCATTATTTATTCAATTACGCAAGGGTGGGGGCTTTTCTACATCGTTTCAAAATAAAAAAAACTTGTAAAACAAGAGGAAATATAAAAAACTGAAAAGAAAAAATGACTTTTTAAGATGTTATGATTTTTGACGGAAGAAGGTTCGGGAAAAAAGAGAAAAAACATTCTTGACCACCAATACCTCCAAAAAAAAAGGGAAAGAAAAAAGTTTAAAAACAATGAAATTAGAGAGTAACAAAAAAAGAAAACAGTTTCAAAATGAGTACTAAAAGAAAGGGCCCGATGTCTCAAACGGGCAGTACATGTTTAAGGATTTAAGGTTCTTTTTTATGATAAAATATAACAATAATAATAAAAATAAAAATAATAAAAATAATAATAATAAAAATTTTTGGGAAATTTAACGTAGAAAATGATTTTAAAATTGAAGAAATCGATTTGGGTGTTTGGATGGCCCCGACACAGCTGGTTTGGGTGAGGTTCCTGACACAGCTGGTTTTTGGGGTGAGGGCTCCTGACACAGCTGGTTTGTGGTGATGGTCCTACACAGTGGTGTTGTGATATGCTCCGACACAGCGGGTGTTTGTTAAAAAAATTATGGGCAGTGGGATCTGATCGAGAAAAAAAGCTCAGCTCAATTTCAAAACCACAAAGTTTTGTTTACTTTTTGCTTTTGGGTAACACTGTCTTTTTACACCTAAATTCAGGAGCTGCGACCTGGATTTTAGACATCAACCTGGGAAATTAAACACCTTGGATTTTGGACCTTTATAAAGAATATTTTAATGTAAAAATAAAAAACCAAATTTTTCTAGAATGTGTTGAATTTGTTATGAAAAGGTTACACGAGAGAGAGAAAAAAAATGAGAGATTTGGGTAACACTCATTAGCAAATGAGGTAGGGGGAATGAGTGATTGTAGAAAAGAACATAAAAAAAAAGGAAAAAACCACAGCAGCCTGTTGGCCTGCTGCAATGTATGTGGTGTTTTTTATACATATTTTTCATATAAAACTGGTATAATTACACTTAAAAACCTTGGGTGTAACGGATAACACTCGACTACGGTCAAAAGATACCGGGTTCGACTCCGGGAAAGGGTTAACTTTTTTTTTTTGTTCTGCTTAAAAAATTTATTTATATATAGTTTCATGGGTTGTTACACGGACTGGGGACACAAAAACCCCAGGGGAACAGGGCAAGGCTTTTTTTTGGTTCTTGCTAAGTTCATTTTAAAAATACAAAAAAATTTTCACGTGTGGGTTCGATTTGGAGCATAAAACAAAATAAGAGAACGAGGACGAAAACATTTTCCATAATATATGTGGCAGAGGATGGTATGGAATAAAGGGTATTGATACGTAAAAAAAACTGTAATAGTAATGGTAGTGATAATTTATCAATACTACTACTACTAGTATAGTAGTAGTGTAAAATAGTAAAATATTAGCTGCATTAGTATATGGCAAAGATTAGCAGTTGAAGCAGGGGTAGAATTATTGTAACAGAAAGGGGGTCATAAGAATAAAAGGGGCAGAGACTGGTCTGGTTTAAGGTCACTAGTCATGAGTTTAAAGGGTCACTAGTCAGTAGTTTAAAGGGTCACTAGGCAATGACTTAAGGCCTAGGTCAGTGACTTAAGGTCACTAGGCAGTGAGTTTAAGGTCACTGGGTCAGTGAGTTTAAAGGGGTCACAGGCATGAGTTAAGGTCACTGGTCAGTGAATTTAAAGGGTCACGGGTCAGGGGTTTAAGGCACTAGGTCAGTAGCTTAAGGTCACTGGGTCATGAATTTAAGGTCACAGGTCATTGAGCTTAAGGTCACAGGTCAGTGAACTTAAGGCATGGTCAGAAAGTTTAAAGGTCACTGGGTCAGTAAGCTTAAGTCACTAGGTCAGTAAACTTCAGGTCACTAGGTCGTAAATTAAGGCACGGGTCATAAGCTTAAGGTACTGGTCGTAAGTTTAAGGCACGGCCCAGTGACTAATGTCACTAGGTCAGTAACTTAATGTCACTAGTTAGTGAGCTTAAGGGGGGGGGGGAAACTTTCGCGAGACCATCTCTAAAAAAAATCGAAAAATTTTGAAAAAAAAAGTTTTTACAAAAAAAAAAAAAGAAAAAAAAACTACATAATTCGGGCATCATTCTGATGTAATCAACTTGTTTCTAGCACTTTTCTAAGTATCTTTCTTCGTTTTTTTTCTATCTGAAATTACGATTTTTATGATTGTTTCTGTTAAATGTACTTCTTGGCATCTCCTGAGTCCTAGTGTCACGCCACACCCCCAAAACCCCATGCTTTGAGTCACGTGATCATGCCACACCACCAGTACCTCAGTGACTTATGAGTCATGTGATCACGCCCACACCCCATACCTCAGTGCTTATAACACTAGTATCACTGCCACACCACCAGTACCTCGTGACTTATGAGTCCTGGATCACTGCCACACCACCAGTACCTAGTGACTTATGGTCACTAGGATCACTGCCACACACCAGTACCTCAGTGACTTAGAGTCACTAGTGATCACGCCACACCCCCTACCTAAAGTGACTTATGAGTCCTATGACACTGCCACACCACCAGTCCCTCGTGACTTAGAGTCACATGATCACTGAAAACCCAAACCAGTACCTCACTGCTTTTTGTCACTAGTGATCCTGCCACACCACCAGTACCTCAGTGATTTAGATCATTATGATCCTGCCACACCCCGTACCTCAGTGACTTATGGGGTCCTAGGACACTGCCACACCCCCTTCCCTCAGTGACTTTGAGTCACACGATCACTCCCACACCCCAGTACCTCAGTGACTTATGAGTCACTAGTGACCACTCCACACCCCCAGTACCTCAGTGACTTATGAGTACGTATCACGGCCACACCACCAGACCTCTCTTAGGGTTAACTCTTCAGGAACATTGTGCAGCTTGCGTCGGGGATTGCTTTACAAATTTTGCGTGTCAGTTTTACTAGCCTTTTCGGTGTGGAAAAATTTTTGCAGTCGCTTTGCTGTATGCTATTCTCAATCGTACTGTGCAAAAGCGGTTCTAAAAAATTAACGTGTTACTTTGGGGAAATTCTCAATCGTCTGTGCAAGGAATAACTTATCCCCCTAGACGAGCCCAGAGCGGTGTCGGCATAACTTTATAACCTACCTAAATTGTCCCTAACGTTGTTGGCAAATTGCCGTTCCTTTGGTTAAAACAAACCCTCCACAGCTGCGCAACTGCGTTCACTGATGCTGACAAACTTATGAAGAAGAGATGGCACATCGACTCCTCCCTCTACGGGGCTAGGCAAAAACTCCTATTTTCCGCAGAGGAAGATGAACACCTAGGAGCAAAATGGCAGAAAAGGCAGCTGGGTTGTCTCAAGGTAAAATCAGCGTTCCCGTTGGCACTTGACTGGCAAAAATCAACTTAGCAAACTAGGGAACAAGAGATTCGCAAGGGAAAAAATTTTGATAGGAAAAGAGAGGGGGCATTTTTTTCGCATCTGAAAAATGATTTTTTTTTACAAAAAGCAGTACGTTTTTTCCCCGCCAATGAGGCCGAACCAGAGAAATTTTTTGAAAGCTTCGAAAATCAGGCCGACCTTTGGGGGCCCGAACGCATTGGGCATCGTTTTTTTCAACACATTATGGGAAGGCACGGGAAAATTTACGCGTTAAATGACGTGAATTCTCTGATTATAAAGTGTGAAGACCACGTGTTGGGATAGACATGTACCCGCCAAATAAAAAAACATTTTAAATTAAGAGGCGGCGTTTGGGCAATCCCTATGACTTTTGAGACAGCAAACCAATTTAAAAACCGCGGGTATAAAGAAGGGGGTGTTTTACCTTTGGGGCGGGTGCAGCTTATCTGATTGATAACCTGCTGAGCTGGGGGAACCGGGGTTTTCGAGTCTTTCTGCAGGATCGTGCTTCCCATTTTCTTTGGGGGGCACCGGGTTTGGCTGATACCTTCAAACAAAACCCCCCGTCCGAGCGGCCCCCCCCGTCCCTTTTAAAACGCCTGGATGACGAGATCGCAACCTTGGGAATGAAGTCCACCCGGGAGGGAAACGTCTACGTCACCAACTAAGTCCTTGGTGAGCCACGCTTCTCAACATATGGTCCCCTGCGGGGAGGCAAACTACCATGGTCATCTCGACAAAATATCCGAAGACACCAGCCAAACGACACCATTTTCAACGTCAACAGGGAGTAAAGGGCAAGCCTGCGTCTGCTTCAGGGGCAATAAGTAGTCCAAACATCCCAACTGCCCCCTAAACCCCAACCCATTGGGAAAATTCTAATATCCCTATAACAGTCCCCTGAATAAAAAAAAGGTTAGGGGCCCCTTTTTTTGCAAAAGTCTTTTTCCCCTTTAGGAAAATCAGAAACAACTAAAGTAAAGCTTTAGGTACGGGGCATTTGCTCACTTTTTAAAGAGGGGAAAATTACCCCTTTCAGAAAAATCTTTGAATTCCTCTGTTTTATTGGAACTTTGGAGAGCTATATATTTTTGTCCTTTTCATAAAATTTAGTAATCAAATATTTCACTGGTACTTGACTGTAGGGTCTCAAAAGGTTTTCCCCCTAAAGTGCAATTTTATTATGGGTAATAAAATTACACGTTAGTTCTGTCCTGAACCCATAAGATTTAACTTTTCCGGGGTTGGCCATAATCGGGCAACATCCCAAGGGTGGGCTGGGGGAATGTTGACCTACCTTGGACGACCCGATTCGGAATAACTTTTTTTTTATGAGGCACACCGGGCCCGGGGCCCCGTAAAACAAGTGACAGACCCCGATCAAGCCCTTTCCATTCCCAGGGTTGCGGATTGCCAATGTCTCTTTTCCTGCCCGGGGACTTCCTTCCGGGGGGAAAACGAAAGGCCCTTCTTTAAAAAACGCTTTTGAGGCAGCCATGGGGAAATCCCCTTTTGGTCATCCGGGCAAGTATAAGTTAAAAAAATTATTTATCTGCACTGAGCTGGTAAGGAGATAGGGCCGGGAATTGATGACGGTTAGTGGTTCCCAAAAAAGTATAACCTCAAAATTAATATAGCTCAAATACGTCATTTTGGAGGGCACTTTGGAATTACAAAAAAACCCTTTAAAGAATCACTAAAGAATTTTTTGGCCAAAAAAGAAAGATTAAAATCATATTTGGGGTTTTCCGAGAAGTCAGCAAGTTGGAAACCTGGGCTTCCTTAAACCTGCACCTCCCAACCTATACCTCTGAGGAGAACCTTTTTCAGATTTAAATTTATAGAAATTTTTTTCACTAAAACCCAGGGGCAAAGTCGGGGAAAAACAATATTAATTTACGGATTTAGGATAAAGTTTCCAGAATTGAAGCAATTCCCCCATGCGTATATTTAAAAAAAGTATTCCAAAAAACTTTAACAAAATTTATTTCTTGTTTGGGATTCCCAAAACTATTCAAAATGACAAAGGGACAACTTTACTCCAAAGCATTTTGGGAAGTATTAACTGGGGTTTGGGGTAATCCACAAATTACCCGCCTATATCCTCAGCCCCAAACGCCTTTGGAAAAATTCCACCAACATTAAAAACAATGATAGAACTTTTTGAGACTTCCCACAGATGGGGTGAATCTACCTTGTTGCTGTTCTCGTACAGAAACGGTGGCAAGAGTCTACGGTAAGCCTTTTTTAGCTGATCTTTTTGGGGACAAAGTACGAGGTCCTCTTGGGGGCCAAAGAAGGGTGGAGGGGGAAGACGTTAGCCAACACCTACAAACCCTCTTAAGGTTGCAGGTGGACGTCAGTTAGCCGGCAAAATAAAGACGCTCAAAGAAGATGAAACAGAGGTAGACAAAGTGCACAATTTTGCTCCTTCCTCCAGGAGACAAGGTGTTGGGGCAGAAACCAAAACCTGGCCACACCTTGAAAAAGATTTACGGGCCTATGAGATTGTAAGTAGATTTTCTGATTAAATTATGTGGTACTCCCATTGATAAAAACCCCCAAAAACAAAAATTACCACATTTAACAAATAAGGCTTTTTATACACCCGAAAAGTCCCAGTAATGACTCTGTCCCCCTACCTTGAGGAAACTCCCGACTCTTTGCATCTATCCTAAATTAAAATTAAACTTCAAATTTTGTCCTCCTCAAGGATCCTAGCCTTTTAAAGGGGGGTTATCTGAAATTTAAACAAAAAATTTAATGAGCTTCTACATCATATCCAATATTTTTTCGGATGTCCGAAAAATGTACGTTAGGTTTCCGAGTAGATTGGGAAAATCTAAACCAATTAAACCTCCCCCCTACAGAGCTAATCCGAAAAACAAAGGCACTTCACAGGAAGTCGAATTTTTTTGTTAAAGCTGGGTTTTTGGAGGATCATCTAGTCCCTGGGGGTTCACCAGGCTCCTTGTGAAGAAGGGGATGGAGGGTTTCGTAGTGTACAGAAACCGTAAAGTGAACGAGGTCACAATTACAGATGCTTACCCCTTCCTCGTCTGGTGACGTAAAGACTTTGTGGGTAAAGGGTACTTTTTTTGGGCCAAATTTAAACTCCTTAAAGGGTACTATCAGGTACCTTTGACAGATAAAGGGGAAGGGAAATCCTGCCTTCGAATTCCAAAGGGGCATTATCAATACACAGTTACCCCCTTCGGAAAGAAAAAAATTCCCCCTCTTCATTCCGAAAATTATCCCTCAGGCTATTAAAGGACTTGAAGGCACGGGGGTTCCTAATATTTGTTGTGGGGTCTGATACTTGGGGTCAACACCCACTTAGACTTAAGGCTCGTTTGGACAATTAAGAGTTCCCTTTAACAGTTAATTTATCAAACTTCCTTTGGCCAGGGGCCCCTGTCACTTTTTTAGGCCCCTGAAGTAGGTATGGTAAAGTTGCACCTAAACTTTTAAATTTTTTTCTACCAAAGAATATCCGTTTTTCAGTAGGAAATTCTTTCAACGTTCCTAGGGATGAAAAGATTTACGAAATTCTTTTTAAAATTTTTCAGATATTGTAGCCCCTTTACCTCCTTTCCAGTCAAAAAGTTCCCCTTTAAATTTGGGCCTCAGACTGAACATGCTTTTAAAAAATAAAAAAATTATTGTGTCTGACCCCTTTTCTTGTCCTCCAACTTCTCCAAACCTTTTCTTACAGGTTGATGTTTTGAGTCTGGGGTTGGGGCATCTATTAAATCGGGAACAAAGGGTTTCGCCTGTAGCATTCTTTTTTAGCCAAATTTCCGCCACATCAGAGGGGTTATTCTACCTTTAAAAAGAACCCCCCGTGCTGGGCGGCTTTGGAGGGATTTGATGTTTATGTGGCCAGACATCGCAGGTGGCACAGTCCAACAGGATCACAATCCTCTAGTTATCTCCCAAACCCTGAAGAACCCAACACGGGTTATGCGCTGGACGCTAAGGCTGCAGCCATATAAAATTCAATTAAAAATTGCCGGAAAGAAAATTTTGGCAGACTCTTTTCTAGAGTCTAAAATTTTAATTTTTTTAGGTTTGGATGTTATTTTTGGGTAACCCCTTTTCATGCCTCTTTTTTTTCCCCTGGTGGGTTTTTTTTTTATGGGGAGCGGGCTACCGTCCGCCTGTTTTTGGACCTATGCTAGCCTGCTGACTGCTGCTCGCTCTAAGTTTGGGTTTGGCTTTGGCATGAAAAAGTTTTAGCTCTATTTTAAGAGTTGGATGGTGGAGAGGAAAGGCGGTCCCATTTTTGTGCCATGGCGGCCGGTTTTCCCTGGGGGTGGCACCAATCCTGAGCCTTTTCGGGGGGGGGGGTGTGGCATGCAAAGAGTACGTAACCTTTTTCGGCGCATGTACACACCCTCATTTTTCAGGGTATCTCCCCCCAAACCCCGAACCGGTTTCTAAGAGTTGATGATGGGGGGCCCCCTCGTTCAACTAGTGGACCAGGTTCTAGCCAATAAGAAGATGGTTTTGGCAATGCAGAGGTTTTGTGGGTACCGCCTCCTGTCTGCCCTTGCATTCCCATTTTTAGAGCGGGTTTAAACCGGTCTGTATCTTGTGGTTTATTTTTGCTTTGCTTTCCGGGAGTGCACATACTTTCACTGTACAAATGTACATATTGCTGCTAAATTGGTGAAGGATAATATAAGTCTAAACTTTTTTTACTGTGTTTATTTGTCCCATTACACCCGGGGGAACAGCCATTTGGAATCCCGGGTTGTAAAACAAATCATCACCCCCCAAATCCCCCCTATCTCCAAAATTCACAACATTATCACAAAAAAATAATCAAACACTTTACTTTGAACTCACCAAAAAACACCACAATTGCCCCTTTTAAATACTCCCCAAAAAAATCATTTGAAAACCCCCCCAAAAACACCCCTTTAATACTCTCAGAACACCTTAAAGTATCTTTCACATCATTTGAACACCTTCAAAAAAACCTTTGAAAATTTCCAAACAAACTTAAAACACTTCCAAATCACCATTGAGTACTTTCCCAAAAACCCCCTGAATACTACAAAACACCATGAATACACCCAAAACACCCCCAAAATCGCCCACAACCCCCATCACCCACATCCCAAAAATTTTTTTCTGTTTTTTCTAATTTTATCAAAGTCACAAAAACCCCACAACACCCCACTTCCCAATCACCCCAACCCCACACCCACTCACCCACACCTCAAAAATTTTTTTCTCGTTTAGCTAATTTTATCAGAAAGCACAAAACAACCCCCCAATTATAACCACTTTTTTTTGGTTTACCTGAGAGAGTTTTGGGGGGCAACGCCCCGCGCCCGGGCGGACCAGGCCTCCCAGTTCGACAACAACACCCAAACACCCCTCCCACAACACCCAAAACCCCCACACCCCCACCCCCAACACCCACAACCCAACACCCACACCCCCACAACACAACCCACATCACCCACACCCCACAATTTTTTTTTCTCGTTTTAACTAATTTCATCAAAAAAGCACAAAAACAACAACCCAAATTATACACCCTTTGAATAACCTAAAAAACACCATTTGAGTACTCCCAAATACACCACTAATACTACAAAAACACCACTGAATGCACTCAAAACACCACCAAAATCCCCCATAAACTAAGATCAACCCCACATCCCAAAACCCCCCACAACCCACGAACCCAACCCCAAACCCCAAAACCCCAACATCCCAACACCCCCAAAATTTTTTTCCGTTTAACAAATTTCATCAAAAAAGTCACAAAAAAAACCCACTTAACATTTTTTTTGGTATCTTTTATTCGACTACATTACCCACAACCCTCTCAATTCCCCTTTTTATTCACATTTTTTTTTCCCCCTTTTTTTTACTGAATCTTTAAAAGTAATACACATTTCCTTACATTTCTAAAATTCTAATAAAATCCTCTCGTACCCATGTCCTTGTATCCCAAAAAATATATTATATCGTCAACTAATCCACACCCAACATTGCGACATGTTTCAAACCCTCCCTTCTTTTCCTTTTCATAACTTTTCAATTCAAATTTTCCTTTTTTTAAAAAATTCAACATTACCTTTTTTTTTCGTAAAATTCCCCCTATTTTATTAAATTCTAATACAAACCCTTCCCCATACCCCTCTCCCTCTCACCCTTTTTTTCACATCCCCACCCATTCCCCAAACAAACCCCTTTTTGAACACCACAAAAATCCTTTCACATCCACAAAAACATCTCCACCCATCTCAAATCCACTAAATCACTGTAACCAAGATTTCACAAAACTCAAAGACCACCAACACACACACAACCCCACAACACCACACCACCACACACACACAAACCCCCACCACCTAACCTAACCGACCTAACCGTCCAACCTAACCAACCAACCTAACCTAACCAACCTACCTCCTATCCTAACCTAAAACCAACCTAAACCGAACCGAACCCAACCTAACCTACCGAACCGAACCTAAACCCAACCTATCCTAAATTTCCTAACCTAACCTACCCTAACAACCTAACCTAACCTAACTTAACCTAAAAAAAACCAACCTAATTTTTTCCCCAACCAACCAAAATTTTCCTAACCCAGCCCAAATAACCTAACTTTAAACCTAACCCAACCGAACCCAACCGAACCG
>NW_026465506.1:0-13590 GCF_026875155.1 Cherax quadricarinatus
ATATTCTCGATATCTCTGCTATATTCTCGATATCTCTGCTTATATTCTCGTATCTGCTTATAATTCTCGATATCTCTGCTTATATTCTCGATATCTCTGCTTATATTCTCGATATCTCTGCTTATATTCTCGATATCTCTGCTTATATTCTCGATATCTCTGCTTATATTCTCGATATCTCTGCTTATATTCTCGATATCTCTGCTTATATTCTCGATATCTCTGCTTATATTCTCGATATCTCTGCTTATATTCTCGATATCTCTGCTTATATTCTCGATATCTCTGCTTATATTCTCGATATCTCTGCTTATATTCTCGATATCTCTGCTTATATTCTCGATATCTCTGCTTATATTATTGATATGTCTGCTTGTCCATATCATTCATGCGCTATTAACTTTATTTTCTTATTTTCTGCTAATTAAAAGTTACTATGGCAGGACAAAACAGCAAATATAAACAAAATTATAACCCCAGCACGCAACGAACTTAATGACTTAAAGTTTTTGCTGGATGTTGGCAGCTATATGATAAACTAAGTTCTCAATGAAGGGTAAAGAGGCCTGAGCTTGCTACCATCTGCAGCTCATAAGACTGCCATCCCCACGAGCCCCTTTGAGGCGGGGTAGATGGCAGACCAGAGGCCTAGCTTCTCCCTACGAGCCCCGTGAGGGCGGGGACTGTTCCTAGGCCTGGGGACACTTGGTCCCAAAGATGAGGAGGTACTTGTACCTCCTCCCATGGGAGACTTAAGTCTCGAGACACTCCCCAGATAGGGAGCCAAGGCCGGGTCACCACTACTTGGAAAAGACCCGGGCCGGGAGAATACCGGCAAATAAAAAAAAAAAAAAAAAAAAATGAAGGGTAAGGCAGCTGTAGGCCGACTGGGATAAGTATTACTTAGGTACAGTGTGCGGGTGTAGGTGGCTGTGGTGTGAGCCGCGGGATGGAGGGTTAGAGGAAAGTTTCTATGTCGTAGGCCTAATGAGGCGTACACACTCTGTATATTATAGTGTAGGACATCAATGCACAACTGTTGTGACATGATACACTGATACGAACGATAGTACCGGCAGTGTATTTGATTAACTTTCTGGGTAACACAACACGTACATGATACACCAGACTTTTCTTACTCCGCGTTTCGTCCATGACTCACAAATTTCCTGTTTGGAAATTTTGTGTAACTTTCATTCGTTTTTTTTTTTTCCTCCTTCCTCCTCACCCATTTCCCTTCTCCCTTCTCTCACCCTTCTCTCGCTCACTCGTTTCACCCCCTCTTCCTCCTTCACTACTTCCTGTCTCTTTCCTTCAGCTACATCCCCTCTCCCTCCCTTCCTCGCTCCTCCCTTCCTCCATTCTTTCCTCCCCCTAACTCCATATCCCTCTCCCTCCCTCCCCCTCTCACTTTCTCCTCTCTCTCCCCTCTCTCTCTCTCTCTCTCCTCTCTCTCTCCTCTCTCTTCTCTCCCCTCTCTCTCTCTCTCTCTCTCTCTTCACTTTCCTCCTCTCTCTTTTTTTTTTTTTTTTTTTTTTTTTTTTTTACACCGGGTTTGACAAGGTTAAGGATCCCTAGCTTTATTGACAGCTATTTACAGGTTAAGGATTCCTAACTTTATTGGCAAGCTAAGAGCTGTTACCTACATCAGCTCATTTGAAAGCATTTTTGTTATGAGACATACAAGTAGGGAAGGATGAAGTTGGAGCCATCTGTGGGCCACTTTTTCATTTGATCAACTGACGTTATCTCGTTGACATCATTATGCTGTACGAATGTGTTCCATACTCGAGTCATCCTGGGTATGTATGATCTCAGATGGAGTGATGTTCTGGAGAAGGGTACAGCCAGAGTGAAGTTGCTGCTTTCTGCCCGTCTTGTGGCATAAAAGCTTGTTTCACGCTGTCCTCGAAGTGGATCCAAGTGTGGTATTTGACAATATTGGCCTTGTACATAACAGTAAGGCCACCCACATCCCTCCTATGTTGAAGGCTCTGCTGAAATGACAGATCTATCCAGGATGGGTCCAGGCGGAGAGATGAGACGTCTTGCTCTGTTCTCTACTCTGTCAAGCAGTCGCAGATGAGAGGGGGGGCAGGCAAACCAAGAAAGTGGAGCATACTCAAGGTGTGAGCGTACTTGTGCCTCGTACAGGATCTTGCAACCCCTACTGTCAAGCAGATGCGAGATACGGCGAAGTGCTGTAAGCTTCCTGGCTGCCTTGTTTGCAAGATTTACAACATGGTTCTTCATGGTTAGTTTGGAGTCAAATTTCACCCCAAGGATATCAACTTCTTCTCCAGGTGCCAACACGTCCCATTCATCCTTACTACTGCGCCAGCATTACCATCATGGTGCCTAGAGACGAACATCATTGCGTTTTTTTTCAGGTGCAAATGTTACTTGCCATCTATTTCCCCAAAGGGCTGATATAGCTCTCAGCTGGTGATTGATGTAGCTTAGAGCAGCTGGCATTTCTTCTCTTGGATAAGTGAATGTCAGTGTACAGTCGTCTGCATATGCATGTGATTCTGGGATAGATGAAGAAGGTCGTTGAAGTAGACATTCCATAACAGTGGACCCAGCACACTTCCTTGTGGAACGCTGCCCCAATAGGATCCCTTGCTGATTCCGTTCCATTGAGGACTACACTTAGAGATCTACCATGAAGGTAATCACTGAGGAGACATAGCGTAGAGCCTGCAATTCCCAGTGCTTGAAGTTTTGCTAAGAGGCCTGGTGCCACACCCGGTCGAAAGCGCCAGCAATGTCCAGTGCAAACCACAACAGCTGACTTGGATTCATCCAGTGACTGGTGCCACTTAGTGGAGAGGTTTAACAACAGATCAGCAGCAGAGTAACCTTTCCTGAAGCCATATTGACGTTTCACAAAGTAGTGAGTGGTAGTCAAAAAAATCTGTCATTTGTCTTGAGATTATTGTCTCAAGGATCTTACCAGTGATTGACAGGAGTGACACTGGTCTGTAGTTGCTGATTTCTGCTCTGCTCTTCTTTTTGTGAACAGGGACTACATTTGCCTCTTTCCATGGAGAGGGCCATTTACACTGTACTAGGCAGTGCTGAAAGATGCGAGTTAGAGGTGCTGCTAGCTGGTCTGCACATCTCTCAACAATCTTGGGCTCAACTTGTCTGGGCCCACAGCCTTTTCTTGGTCAAGTGATTTAAGAAGGAAATGCACCTCCTCCTGCCTTATTGTCACCACTGACAGTTTTGACACAGTTCTTGCAGCTAGCCAAGGAGGGTCCCTTGCTGGATCAGGAACTTGCATTTTGGTAGCAAAGTGTTCAGCAAAGAGGTCCGCCTTCTCTTGACTACTAGTAGAGGTGGTCCCATCCTGTCGATTTAGAGGTGGAATAAGTTCATCAGGCAGATAACCTGTCTGTCCTTGACCAGGGACCACCAGGTTTTGGAGCCTACCCTACCTGATGCTAACTTTCTTTTAGTGTCCACCTCCCATTTAGTAATGGCCCACTTTTGAACATCACCCATATGCCTACAGGCTTGCATGTGCAAGTTCCTGTTATAGGTGGTAGGATGTCTCTTATAAACCCTTTGCCATGCTTTGTACTTAGCAGTAGCAGCCTCTCTACAACGAAAGCCAAACCAAGGCTGATCTGTAGGCTTTGTCACATATTGCCGGTGAGGAATGTGTTCTTGTTGCAGATTAAGGATGTGTCCAGTGAAGGCTTTCACTTGGTTGTCAACATCCCCCTGGAGAAGAGCATTCCAGTCGGTGGTGGCGAGCTCAGAGCAAAGGGCTGGCCAATTACCTCTTTCCCATAGCCAGGTTGTGCGTGTGGACTCCTCACCTCGTTCTGTTGGGATCTTAAGTGTGGTAAAAACAGCCTTGTGGTCCCGACGATCCAACGTAGCCGAGGGGTTGACAAGTGACTATGCCTTCTGCCAGATCACTCACTACTGGGTCAAGGGAGGAGCCAGAGATATGAGTAGGGAAATCAAAAAAGTTTCTCATGTCAAACACTGCAAGAAGGTCATCAAAGTCCCTCTGTATAAGGTGCTGGTTGAGGTCACCAACAATTATAATATGTTGACAGTTGTGTTGTAGCAGAAGGGAGTCAATATTTTCCATTAGGAAGTTGATAGGGTCTGCATGTTGCCACTGAGGTCTGTACATTGCACATGCTAGTACAGAGGTACTAGTGTTTATACAGAGCTTGAAGAACATCATTTCAAGATGTGTAGGGGTGGCAACATCTATGTGCTGGGCATGAACACTTTTAGAGAAGCACACAGCAACACCACCTCCTTCCCTTGCCTGTCTCTTCTCATCCATGAGGTGTAGCCAGCAATTCTTGCAAAATTTTTTTGGAGTCCTGTCATCCAAAAATGTTTCAACAACAGCTATCATGTCGGGACGTCGAGTGTTCACAAAGCTATGTGTGAGCTCTCCAACATTAGTAATGAAACCTCTAATGTTGGCCGACAGGATGCTGATAGACTGGCTCCTCATGATGAAGTGGTCAGCTTGAGGTGGTGGGTGTGTAGGGAATGTAAGGTGCCTGCCCTTGAGAGAGGTAGGGTACTGAGGCAGCTGCAGGGATGTAGGTCTGTGGTCTTGTATAAGGCCCAATCCCACCTGATGGGCTGGGATAGGAGTAGCTAAGTGGGTGACGTGTGAGAGTGTTTACCAATTCAGAGATCCTGCTGGTTTGTTCTGAGAACAGGTCTCTAAACAGGTGGCCCTGTCTGTCAAGTTCCTTTTTCTTCCGACACTGGGCCTCCTTATGTCCTTTCTTGTAGCAGTAGTTACACCTGGTATCTCGCAGGCAGTTGTTGGCAGAGTGCCCCTTCCGGTGACAGCGAGAGCACAGCCTAGGTGCCTGGGAGGGTGGACTAGGATTTGTTGTACCTCCTGTGTTTCGCAGATTTGTCCTCGGATTCTGCCGCTGGAACTGTGTTAGTGGAGGGTGAGACGGCTGTAGATGTCTTCCTCCACCACGTCCTCCTCCACGTCCTCTACCCCGCCCTCTACCAGTTCTGACAGATGTGTCTCTCTCTCTCTCTCTCTCTCTCTCTCTCTCTCTCTCTCTCTCTCTCTCTCTCTCTCTCTCCTCTCTCTCTCTCTCTCTCTCTCTCTCTCTCTCTCTCTCTCTCTTTCTCTCTCTCTCTCTCTCTCTCTCTCTCTCTCTCTCTCTCTCTCTCTCTCCCTCTCTCTCTCCTATATACAAAAAACACACGAATACATACGCAAAACTACAACTGTGAAAAAATAGTGAAATTCCAAGAGCTTTCGTGATTTCTCACATTATCAAGGAAGTATCACAGTTCCTTGATAATGTGAGAAATTCACGAAAGCACTTGGAATTTCACTATTTTTCACAGTGGTTGTTCTGCATATTGTGATATCACCTGTTTTACTGTGATCTTATTGCATAAATACGTACATACATACAATCATAATACATACATAAGGAGCCAAGGGTGAACCCAGTAGTGGCTGTCTGAGAGGAGGAACCAGGAGCGAGACTCGGCCCTTGCAATCACTTAAAGAATGCGAGTTGAGTACACAGGTCGACACATAAAGGTCTCCAACGCCATCCGTCTACACCAAATCTTCGAATCAATTTTAGAGGGATGACACCTGTGTTTATACCTCACTTAGACGTCAGCAGACATAGCACAGCAGACAAGATTCATCTTGCAGACACTGTGCATCGCAAGGATTGCTTTAATTTCCACCAAGGTACGAGTCGACAGGATGACCCGGCGTGCTCCCGCGATGAGGACTTCAACAAGGAATACATCAAAAAGGAAAGAATTGAGAAGGTAAAAAAGAATATGAGGATTTTTACATGCACTCTCTAGAGAACCTCGTTCTCTAAATTTTGCTATAATGAAGCAATCCACTTTGTATGCAAATGATCTCCAACAGCAGGAGTTACCAGGACTAGCAACTTGCTTCGGAAAATATACTTAACCTGTACAGGAGCCAAGTGCTGTACCGCCGACAACAGTGAAGAGGACATGCTACATAACAAGCTTATATCACCACAACGTTTCGCTCTGTGAAATTTTTTTATCAGGCATTATGGGGGAAGGTCAAAATAAACGCATTTTACGCCCTGAAATTTTTAGATTTTCCACCAAGGGGCTAGTTTATTGTGCACCCCTATCCATCCAGGGACGGTAGCGCAAGAGCAATGGATGCACATTGGGCCTAGGAACTAGCCTAAAAGGGGTTACAGGTTACATTTGGTTTTATATCAACAGTTCACTTATCTGAACAAAAATTTGGGAAAATTTTGCTTAGTATACCGGTACTTTTGTCATTAATAAATACTTGACATCCCACATAGGTTATTATATATCGCATATTTCCATAATTGGAAAATTTAAACACAATGTTCAAACAGTAACCATATGCCTGCCACAAAATTTTGCATTAGTTTGACACACTGTTGTCCCCCAAACTCCCAGAAATACTTTAACCAAGCCAAACCCGGGCCACACAACATCACGTTTGTTCAAAATTGCAAGTTGCCCAAAACATACTTACTACGTCATGTTACAAGGGGGTTTTAGCTCTACTCAATTTCTAATTACATTCCTATAACAATATTTTCATTATTTACTTCCTCCTAAAATCTTTCCTAATGCTAACACAGATAACCAAATTTTATATTCTACTTCCCTTCAGGGGTACTCTTTTTGCAACAATAAACTTTATCATGAAGGAATAACCCAAATGTTTTATGGATCCATAGCAATTTGCATTAATCCCTTTTTAAAACCCGATTTTTGGAAAGTATACCGGGCTTCTCCAATGAGCATTTTGTGGAGTCTTAAAATGAATAAAGGGCCTTCAATGATGACACAAATTAGAAAAGATGATAGAGCAAGTCAGTGCATAAGTTAGTTTTAGCGCCATTGGGGTCGCAGAAGCACTGAATTCCGTAGAATGAGACGATGGTCTTGGTTCAGAGGACATCACATAACCTTCTTCAGGGCACAACAACACACTACCACAAACCCATCCCTTAGTGGGACCTACTTCCCTGGGGAAACCCGCCTACCAGTAACTATGCCCTCCGCTACAGCCCAAACCACGACGCCATTTTAAACGCCAGCCTCCAGCTTGTGCTCCAGAACTCTTTAACTACGGGGCTCACACACCAACTCCAAGGCGAGGAAATGAACTTCATCTTTTGTAATTTTTCTACTGCCCTTCAAGTTATGTCCTGAATCTTTTACTGAAAAGCCACGGGTTTGGGCAAAACGCTACAATTAAAGATACCCAGATGTCGCACGGGAAATTTTCATCTTTAAACACCCCCCCTTCAAGGCAGAACTGTCTTCCCTCTTTAGGACTCAAGCTGGCTGCCGTTCCCCTGAACCCTTTTCAAAAAATTTTACCTTGCTCAACCCAAGAGCCGTAAAGGGCCTAAAAAACATTTTTTTTCATTCCCTCCTTTTTAACACGCCATGCTTGAAATTTTTTTTTCAGAATCCCCCAAAAGCAAGTGTCATCACAAAGAGAAACTGTAAAAACCCCCCACTTTTTTTTAGAATCTTTTATTTTTTTAACCCACACCTCTTGCAACACACGAACATTCACTTCTTTTAAAACTCCACTATAAAGGTTGGGTTTAAGGACCCCTAGGTTTTTTGCCTATTAACAGGTTAAGGATTCATAATTTTATTGACAAACTAAGACTGTTACCTCTTTAGCTCATTTAAAAAGCATTTTTATATTGTTATGAACAAAAAGAGGGAACAATAAAATTTGGGAGCCATCTGGGGGCCACAATTTCATTTATCAAATGATTTATCTCGTTGACATCATAATCGTAGGAAAGTTTCCAGACTCGAGTCATCCTGGGGAAAAATGATCTCAGATAAATTGTTTCTGGAAAGGGGTACACCAGATGAAATTCCTGCTTTCAATAACCTACCCCTACCCCATACTTTTTGCAACATCTGCCCATGCCCCCCTACCACCCTATCATACCCTTTTCCAAAACCATAAATCCACAAAAACCTCTTTACCCTTATCTAAAAAAACTGTTTACCTATATGTTTCACTGAACCACTTTCTACACCCCCCCTACCCTTTCCTAAAGCCTCCTTTTTTATCTACTATCCTGCTCTCCGTCTTACTCTTTAAACTTTCAAAAAACCTACCTACCTTTTTCCCGATAAAACCAACAACTTTTTCCCCCTAAATTTTTTTCACTCGCTTTTGCCCCTTGCCCTTCAACAAAGGAAAATGCACCTCTCGTCAATCCCTAGTACCTTACCCCTTCCCTACATTTATTAAATAAAAGCACTAACCACTCCTAAACTATACCCACCGCTTTTAAAAATTTTCTATCTTTATCCCACAATCCCACTGCTTTAGCCCTTTTAAATTCCCCCCACTGTCCCCCGCACTCCCCCACACTTTCAACGGTTCTTTCTCACTCCTATAAGATGCTATTCCCCCCTTTCCCCCATACATAATCAAGCTTCCCTGTCTTCACAACATTTTTAAAAATTCCTCAAAAAATTCCCCCATCTTCCCAATACTCTAACTCTCCATTTAAAAACCTATTCTCCCCATTTTTTAGCTAACAAATCCAATTTTCCCAGGCCTTTTCAACTTATTGATCCAACCCAAAAATTATTTCCTTATTTTCAACCAAATTTGTTTATAACGTCCAAACCCCCTCTCTCTTTTGCTCTTTTTTTCACATTGCTTCACCACTCTCTTAACCTTTCTCTTTTTCTCTCCATATACTCTTCTCTCCTTGCATCCCCCCTACTTTGTAAAAACCTCTCATATGCTAACTTTTTCTCCCTTACAAACTCTTTTTTACTTTCACATTCCACCAATTGCTCTTTTCCCCCCGCACCCACTTTCCTGAAACCCACAAACTTCTGCTGAACACTCTAACACTACATTTCTTAAACCAAACCCAAAACATCTTTGACCCCATTGCCTATACCACACTACCCATCTGTCCCCCAAACAGTTGTTTATATCTTACCCTAACTGCTTCCTCCTTTATTTTATAAACCTTCACCTCTCTCTTACTTGCTGCTTCCATTTTCCTTGTATCCCATCTACCTTTTACTCTCACTGTCATTAAAAAGTGATCTGATATATCGTGGCCCCTCTATAAACATGTACATCCTGAAGTCTACCTAACAGTGTTTTATTCTACCAATACGTAGTCCAACAAACTCTGTCATTACACCCTACACATATCTTGTATACTTATTTATCCTCTTTTTCTTAAAATATGTGTTACCTATAACCAAACCCCTTTCTAACGAAGGGTTTAATCAAATGCTCCCCTTATCACCTGGCAACCCAAACTTACCTACAACACCCTCTCTAAATGTTTCTCCTACTTTAGCGTTTAGGTCCCCACCCAATTACTCCTCACTTGGGTTTCAAATTCCTACACACTCGTTTAACATCTCCCAAAACCTCCTCTTTTCCCTCTACACTCCTCCTTCCCCGGTACAACACACTTATTAGACCCACTTTTCACATCTGACCCTTATTTTAACCACATAACCCTTAATTTATACATTTGATTCCCTCTTCTCTCTCCATGACGATCCTTCAACATTATTGAAACCCTTTTCCTTAGCTCAAACTCTCTCGGAACTCCTGTTTTAAATTTCCCTTTTTTTTTTTCCCACCCCCTTCATTTTGTTTCGTTTAGCCAGGACATCCAACTTCTTTTCTTTCATAACAACAATCATTCTTTCTTATCATCCCACTACATCCAGCACATTCAAACATCCCAATTTGATAAAGTTTTTTTTTTTTTCTTTTTTTTAGTTTAACGGGAAAAGGGGGGTTACTACCCCCTTGCCCCCCGCTTTTAGTCCCCTCTTCCGCACGCATGGTTTACGGGGGAAAAATTTCTTTTCCATTTCCCCGGAATAAGCAAAATAACAAGAACAAAAACTAGAAAAAATGGTGTTCACAGTATTTAAAAACCACCTCCAAGGGTGAGGGGCTGATTTACCCCATCTTTTGTAAATTTTCTGTTTTTTTAATTTTTCCAAGAATCGTAATAAGCCACTTATGCGAAACGTCTACATTAAAGATATCCAATGTTCCAAGTTCTTTAAATTTTTTATCTTGTCGGGATTATATACCTATCTTGCACAAAAACCGAGAGTTAGTAATGTATGTTTTTTACTGTATGGTAGGAACCTAAGTCTAAGTAGAAGTAGCAAGACATACCCGCAACCTTTCATTTTATGAGACAAAAAAAGACACCACAATCCCCGCATCATTTACAACAAAAACAGGTTTGGTTTTAAAACTCATCGGCAGGACGGGAGTACCTCCCTGGGGGGTTCTTTTCCCAACCTACTAGTTAGTCGTATATATATAGTAGATAGTTTAGTAGTTACTAGATAGTAAATATTGAGAAAATAGTATAAATAGTAATAATAGAAGTAAATATACAGAATAGAAGAGAAAATTTGAGTATAGAAGTAGGGAGTAAAAAGTATAGTGGGAGAAAAAAGTAAATAGAAGTAAAGCAGAGCAAAGTCACAACGCCTTAGACACTGGAGGGGGGTGGGTTAAAATTAGGCTTGATCCAGGAAAGGAGTGATAGCTCCCGTCCCTTAGACCGGTTTTTCCACAAAGTATAAAAAACCCCCCCTAAGGTCGGGGGACTACCGAAGGGGTCGAAAATTTTGCTGGGGTCAAAGGGAAATCAGTAAATACTGGGGCGCCTTGCTTCTTTATGTGACCTTCCCCTCCTTGCTCTCATAAACCAATTTCAGCGATCTTGTTGATTTTATTAGATCGTCCTTCCCATTAATAAGAAAAAGAAAGAAGTAACACGCAGCAGGCCTGCTGACCCAGGGAAACGGGTCCATGCCCCCTACGCTTAGCCCAATGACCCCCCAGTCGGGTCAGTTTCACTGCAAGACGGTATAATATTGTTAAAATTTTAATTTAGGTATTACTGTTTTTATGAATCATTATTTTTATCCATTATTTTTCGATACATTAGTTAAAAGTGCTATTTTGTTAAATTATTTTCAATAATAGATGTTGGGGTTGACGAACAACCTAAACTTCCTGAAGATGTCGATAACAAGAGTTGGGGGGCCCCCGAGTTTCGCGACCCCTGAGTTTTTGGGACCCCGAGTTTCGAGACCCCGATTTCGCGACCCCCCATTTTTTGGGACCCCGATTTTTGAGACCCCGATTTCGCGACCCCCCCGATTTTCGAGACCCGAGTTTTTTGGACCCCGAGTTTTGCGACCCCAGTTTTCCACCCCTGAGTTTTTGGGACCCCTGATTTTGAACCCCTGATTTCGCGACCCCCCGATTTTGAGACCCCTGAGTTTCGCGACCCCTAGTTTCCGACCCCGGGGTTCGCACCCCTGAGTTTCAAACCCCCCTAGTTTCGAGACCCCGATTTTTCAAACCCCCTGAGTTTCGGGACCCCTAGTTTCGAGACCCCTAGTTTCGAGACCCGAGTTCGCGACCCCGATTTCCACCCCGATTTCGAGACCCCTATTTCGCGACCCCTGATTTTCGAGCCCCCGAGTTTCGCGCCCCCCCTGTTTCGCGACCCCGATTTCGCGACCCCTGATTTCGGCCCCCTGATTTCAACCCCGATTTTCGCGCCCCCCTGATTTCGAGCCCCCTTTTTTCGCGACCCCTGATTTCCGAACCCCTGTTTTTCGCGACCCCTATTTTCGAACCCCTGGTTTCGAGACCCCTGTTTTTCGAGCCCCCGATTTCGGGACCCTGATTTCGAGACCCCTGAGTTTGGGGACCCCGGTTTTGCGACCCCTGAGTTTCGAACCCCTAGTTTCGAACCCCGAGTTTCGAGACCCCTGATTTTCAAACCCCCTATTTCGAGACCCCTGATTTCGAGACCCCATTTTTCGGGCCCCCTGAGTTTCGAGACCCCGAGTTTTCGCACCCCTGATTTTCGAGACCCCGGTTTCGAGACCCCTGAGTTTCGAGCCCCCCGGGGCTGAGCCCAAAACCTTTCTTCATCACCATCAGAAAAAAGCTGAGGGTACAGAAAGTTGTTGGGGGCAGATTTACTTTTTGTTCCCCAGAGTGAGCCAGGGAGGCGTACAAAACAATATTATAACGTCAGTTATAAGTGGGCCTCCGACGCATAAACATCCTGCTCATACAAAGTCCCCCCGTCCTCCCGTCAAATATAACAACAAATTTTAAACTTCAATACAGAACGCGTTTGGCTTACCAGTTAGTGAATATTAAGATTGGAATCAAAGCAGTGAACCTTTCCACAAAGTTCTTTCACGTATTTCGTATACGTCTCAGTAACAAATAGGTGTAAGAAATACGTAAAATAAAAAATACATAAGATAAAAAATACGTTAAGTATAAGAATTTTCCTCTAAATCTACTTACTGATCTTCGTATACGTCTTCTTAAACACAAAAACGAAAAAAAATACGTATAATATAAGAAAACGTATAAGTATAAGAATTTTCCTCTAAATCTACTTACTGTATCTTTTTGTAACATTGATAGGCACTGAAAGCACTGGCAAACAGAGCGAAAGGTCTAGAGTAGTTCTTTTTTCCGTCTCCTATATAATAAGCTGAAACTAAACTGAACTGAGAACCCTCCCCAAAAAAAATAAAGTTACTTCAGGAAAACTAGATTCCATCCCCCCGACGTTTGAATATTTTCTTCTCTTACCATCCCCTTTATGCAATGGGGATTTTATTTAACGACAAAGTACACAACAAAAAGCAAAAGGATGAAACAATATAAATAACATCTCAGAGCTACATCTCAGATATTTCATCCAGCTCCCGGCGGTGGCGCGGCCGAATGGGTTCAGGCATTTCCCCCGGATCGCAACACTAAGTCTCTAAAAAGGAAGCTGACTATCTGTATCCTTGGATTCGTGATGGTTTTTCACCCCCTCCTGAGGAGCTTTAGAGCACACTGCTCCAGCCCAAGGGGCCCAACTCACTGGGATAAAATTATAGCAAGGGGGGCAGGTCTTCATATTTGGGATCTTCTGGATCTCCCTGAACTGGCGGCTCCAACCCCCTTCAGCTTCAGAGTATGGCAATAGATTGGTTGGACCGACTACTTAGCCCGCTGGGTCTGGTAAGGCTCCATCCTTGACGGGGTGACCAGACTGGGGGGCATTGGGAAATCCGGGGGGGGGTCTTGCTCTAAACCGGAGGGGGGGGCATGGACCGCCCGCATGGGGCAGTAGGGCCGTGCAGTGTTCCTCCTTCTTATTTTCTTTTGTTCTTAAATAGGGGTCGCCAAGTTTCGGCACAGGGGTAGCCCAGGGAATCTGCTTACCACCTTCCAGGTAGCATAGTGACCCATTTGGACGCTTTTTTACTTCCGTCAGACCCAAATTTGGGTTCCCGTTGACTGGGCAACAGGTTTATGAGAAAATTTACAAAGTATTTTTTTTAATGACTTTTGATAATTGACCAGTTTTTTTCCATTCGCACAACATATTTTTAAAATAAAATATATAAAAAAATATATATATATAAATATAATATATATATATTATATATATATATATATTATATAAATATATATAATATATATAAAAATAATAT
>NW_026465507.1:0-13981 GCF_026875155.1 Cherax quadricarinatus
GGGGAAAAAAGGATAAAAAAATTATAACGAAGTACCGAAGATGGGGGAAGGATGAAGGAGAGAGGCAAGTGGTGAGGGAAGGGAAGAGGGGGTGGGAAGTGGGAAGGGAAAAGAGAGGTAAGGGAGAGGAGTGAGGGAGGAAAGGATGATAAAGTATGAGAGAGAGAGAGACAAGGTGATAAGAACGTTTCCTATGACGGAGAGTATGTTGGAAGACACGACGGGAGGAAACGAACGTAAAGGAGAAGCAGAGGAGCTAAAGTAAGAGTAAAAAATTGGAAGAAGGATGAAGGAATAGCTCAATACAGAAGGAGAAAAGTAAAAACTGAGGAAAGATGGGAAGGACTGGAATATAAAATGAGCACTGAGGAATAAAGGGGAGCTAGGCAGGAGCAAAGAAAAGAGTAGAGAGGGAAAAGAACATAGGAAAGTGATTGGTAGGATGGGAGTGATGGAAGGAAGGATGGAGGTTAAGAGAAAGTAGAATAGAATGAGGGAAGAATGTTTACACAGGAGGGAGGAAGGATAAATGAGAGGTTTGGAAGAAAAGAAGGAAAGGTATGCGGGAGGAATAAGTGGGATATAGATAAAAAAGGGGAAGACCTGATGATGGAAAAGGTAAAAAAAATGAGGGAAAACTTAATGATGGAAGGAGAGGGGAAAAAGAGGATGGACGGGGGAAAGAGAGTGATGGAAAAGGGGAAGGATGAGGGAGGGAAAGAGAAAATAAAGTGAGAGAGGATGGGAAATAGAGAAAATTTTTTCAATTAAGTTAGTGAATTTATTTCCTCCTGTATCAAAGGTGGAAATAATTCAGTAAGGAAGGGAAGGAAGAGAGGGAGGGAGGGAGGTAGGGATGGAAGGGAAAGGGAGGAGGGAGGATCGACGGAGGGAAAGAAAAGAGAAAAAAAATACAGAGATGGGGAGATGAGACAGACAGGGGAGAGAGAGGGGAGAGAGAGAGTAGGAATGGAAGGTAGAAGTTCAGAATGGGAAGGGATAAAAGGAGAAAAAAACTGAAAAGGAGATAGGTTAAAAGGCATTCAAGGGATGAAGAAGAGAGAGATAAGGAAGGAGAAAGCGACATAGAGAAGTGGGGAGAGAACAGAGGAAGGAGGGAGGGGGGAGGGGAGGGAGGGAGGGAGGGGGGGAGAGAGGGAAGAAGGGAGCAAGGAGGAGGAGGAGTTCCCACTGCTCATCAAAAACCGGTGGGGATTTGAGGAAATGGAAAGAATGGATGGAATGGGCGATAGGGTCTACATAGAAGGAACAATCCAGTCTGAGGGCCAAAAGTGTTAATTGCAGTAATATACAACCCCCGCAGAACTGCAAAGGTCAAGAGAAGAAAAAACGAAGAGAGCAAACAGAGCAATGGTCGACACCCCTAGACGAGGCGACCAGAAGAGCTCACACTTTGTAGACAAATTTACAAAGTTATGGGTGATTACACTTTCAGTTGCAGTTCACTCTTACACCTACAATATGTTATTGTGTATTATTTTTATGGTACCTAAAACTGTAGTTCACTACATACCTGTGTAAGTCACCTGTTGCTTTACTTACACATTCACCTCAACATCACCTCACATTATCATGTAGTTTAACTGTGAACCTTATTATAACTTTGGTCATGCCACCTTCCGCATCCTTGAGGTCATGCCACTCACAGCATCCAGGAGGTCATGCCACTCACAGCATCCAGGAGGTCATGCCACTCACAGCATCCAGGAGGTCATGCCACTCACAGCATCCAGGAGGTCATGCCACTCACAGCATCCAGGAGGTCATGCCACTCACAGCATCCAGGAAGTCATGCCACTCAGCATCCAGGAGGTCATGCCACTCACAGCATCCAGGAGGTCATGCCACTCACAGCATCCAGGAGGTCATGCCACTCACAGCATCCAGGAGGTCATGCCACTCACAGCATCCAGGAGGTCATACCACGCACCAACATCCTGAGGGGATGCCACCTTCAGCATCCTGGAGGTCATGCCACTCACACCATCCTTGAGGTCATGCCACTCACACCATCCTTGAGGTCATGCCACTCACACCATCCTTGAGGTCATGCCACTCACACCATCCTTGGGTCATGCCACTCACACCATCCTTGAGGTCATTCCACTCCTCAAATACTTAAGTGGTAAAGATATACTTCCTCTGCTATTACAAACCCGAATCTAAGATTTTCGTTTGTGACAAGATGAATCAATTCAGTGTGAAGACTTACTCAACCCTGTAAGATCTTAAGTAGGTCTTACCAAGCTCGCTCCTCCTTAGGAAAATTAATGAATAGAAAAAGAATAATAACATACAAAGATAAACATTTTATTGTTAAAATTGAAAATATAAAACATTTAAATATGAACTTTTCTCCTACTTGAAAGAAAAATTAAAAATGAAAAGTAAAAATTCTGAATTCAACGCTAATATGTACAGTTAGACTGGTGTGTCTGGTTGATGTTGTTGACAACCGCGTATTGTAGAAATGGTTAGCCGTTGCTGATGATGTGGGTGGGTGGGGGCTACATTGACAACTCAACGACTAGTTTGTCACA
Source organism: Cherax quadricarinatus (assembly GCF_026875155.1). Taxonomy (NCBI): domain Eukaryota; kingdom Metazoa; phylum Arthropoda; class Malacostraca; order Decapoda; family Parastacidae; genus Cherax; species Cherax quadricarinatus. The sequence goes on from NW_026465507.1 coordinate 2,562, forward strand.
GTGTCTCTAGTCTTGAATAGTCCGTCAAGATGATAGGGAACCAGGTCTTTTTCACCACTGCAAAAAGATGAGGGGGAAATTGGCTGGGTTGGCTATACTTATCAGGGACGTAGATAAAAAAGTGACGTCCCAGAATCATGTGAAGTTCGTCTCCTTCAACACTGTTTCTTTGGTTGCCAGATGACCCAAGCTGACATTCCAAGCTAGAAAGAGACAAGAGTTAAAACACTGCTTAAGAAATCACTCTCCATGAGTAAAGCATTTAAAAGACTGGTGAAGACTGATATGCCAAAACCTGAAATCAAGGCAGGAATGAATTACGTCTTAGAATTGGTTAAATGTGAAGCTTTATCCAATATATCCATTAAAACAGGAGCAGAGGCTTTTACTTACAGTTGTGTTGGGAGATGTGAGTCAAGTGAATATCATTTGGTCGCGTACCCCACAGTCACCTTCCGGGTGGAGTAAAAGGGGGGGGGATAGCGGGAGATAGACTGACTTTACCTTAACAAGCCAGACTGGCAAATCAAACTATCGTCACATATACTCGCTGCTACTCTTTCTGTTTGAACTTTTCCCTCACATTCACCTTTTAAGCAAGTTTCAAACCATTGAGAGTTAAATTAATTATGCATTTATTAAATTACTAAATAGTGCACAATGGTGTCAGGATCAGTACAGTCAGGTAATATCACCTGGTATATGAAGACTTAAAAATTGTCATTAACTTAAATATAATTTAGTGTTCATAACATTAATGTATAAAATATACTACGATTAATACATTAAGTAATTGACAAATATAAAGTATGTGGTGCAGGGGTCGAGTTACAGCTGGACCCCGCCTCGTCGTTGACAGCTATTAGGTGTGTCATTCGCTGCCTGACCACGGTAAGAGTTTGCGGTTGTGCTCTGCACCCCTCTGATGTTTGTAGGCGAGACTCCCTTGTCAGTTACCTTGGCTGACAGCGAGGTTGTGATGTGGTTGCTGTCACGCCTTGTTAACAACATAGTGACACTGTGATTGTCAAGATGGCGGGAGTCTGAGACCGCAGGATAAATATGTAGGCATTGAGCTACTTAAAGGAACGATAAGCCTAGTTCTGCGCAAGTCTTATTGCCAAAGATCATCCGGGTGACATATGGCATACAAGATAGTGACTGTATGGGTAGCATTAAAAATAAATGGAAGCCAAAGAATATTTCGTCAAACTTATATCAGCTACAGTTTATGAATCGTTAGTCACCAGGTTTCAGGATAAGTCTTAGCGTCACACCAGCTGTCAGTGTAAGATTGAGAGATGTTTCAGGCATTATACTGTGGATCAAGTTACGCATCGTTCCCTTTGAGGCGCCGCGAGGCGGATATAAGGAAAGTTTTTGAGACATATGGGACAGTGCATTATGCTCAAGTGGTACGTGGGCGGCAGGTGCATGCCTATGCTGGTTATCCAGAGTGTCCCTTTCAACCTCAAAATGACGTTGAGGCACCCAATCGTTCTATGTTTATCTACAAGATCACTTCAGACGCAGGTAATGTTAATGTACCAGGGACAACGACGTACGTGCCGCCCTATGTGGTGGTATGATCACATAGAAAAAACACCACACCCACACACCCCCCCCCCCCCCCCCCCCCCCCCCCCAACCCCCCCCCCAAAAATAAACACCCCCCCCCCCCCCCCCCCCCCCCCCACCAAAACCTCCCCACACCGGCGACCCTGTGACAAGCGCACGACGGGTGCCTGGACCTGTGGTGGATGTCGCAGCCCTGCTTCAAAGGTGGCAGGTGAGAAACAAACACGGATGGAGGGGTCGTGGGTGTTTGTGGTGCGAGTAGTGTGGTATCGGGCACTCAGGTCTGGCGGGTGAGTTTGGAGTCCTCCCCCAGCTGCCCTGATACAGGTAGCGTTCCTGTGATTAAGGAGGAGCAGCAATTACAAGTGAAGGTTCTCGAGAATGAGGAAGAATGGGTGGAGGTGTGAAGACTTTGTCACCACCAGAGAGGACGTTACATCTGGGCGTTCGTGTCCTCGGGAGGAGCCGTCGTTTCCAGAAAGTCGGGAGACATGATAATTTGGGACGTGATGGTGGTTGGAGTCGTCCGTTTGAATCATTAACCATTCTCAGGTAGAGGTGGAGGTTCATCGCGAGGCAACATCTGATCAAGATATGTGTAACATGACGCGTCACGAGAAAGAGGGCGGTTACGTCAGATTTGATGACGTCCTTACGCCTGCACAAAGGGCCTGGGAAACAGACTGAGTGATGTGTGAAGGTAGTGGTGTAGGTGGTGGTAGCATGATAGGAGGCTCCGGAAGGAAGGGGGGAGGGAAAGAGAGCCAATCTGAAGGTACGTCAAACTTAAATTCAAGATCTGGAGTTTGTAAAGAAGTGATGAGAGGAAGCAGGGGTTGGAAACTTTAATAGGCCTTAGGTGTATGTCTGTAAATGTTAATGGGTTTAGGTAGCGGTATGAAGAGAGATTCCGTTCCCGTAATTTCTGAACAAATTAGAGTGGATGTTGTGTTCCTGCAGGAGCACAATTTTTAAAGAGGGTATTATGGTGTTGGAGGTGGCAGGATTTCGAGTAGTTTACCCTGCCATCTCCCCGTCACTAAAAGGTGGTGTGGGAAAGTATAAGGGAGACGGGCCCGTTTGTTTGCAGAGCAAGGAGGGAGGAGGGGGAGGGAGGGGTGTTGCGTGTTGTCTTTTGTGAGTGTATATGCGCGGCAGAAGAATGCCAGAGAATAATCAACTTCAAGGTAAGAATGATTTTGTGTGTGAGGATTTGTGTTTTTTTAGTGCACTGCCAGAGGTAGCAATAGTTGGTGGGGATTGAAATAGTGTATCAGTGGGTGGTGAGTTGGACCCAAAAGGGGCTGGTATATGTCTGTGGCTCGTAGGGATTTATTAAGGGATGTTAGGTTACATGATGCCTTCGTGGGGGGGGGGGGGTGTGGGAGACTGTATTTACGTTTTGTTAAGGTTGATAATTGCTGCGAGACAGATAGTTTACCTTTATCAGGGAGTGGATGTGAAATCTTCAGTTACTGGTTGAGGTCTACAATGTCAGGATCATAGGGCAGTGGTGGTGGAGGTGGAGGTTGGGTGGGGGACTGCTCGCGCACGACTATATAGAAGTTATTGGAATTAAATATAAGTGTATAGGGTTGATGAGGAGATGGGTTTGGAGGGGTTTTCCAGTCCTATGGAGGGAGCTTAGAGTGGAAAGAACAGGGTGTGGATGACCTTGTGAGTGGTATGGGATAGTGTTGCAAAGGAAAGGATTTAGAAAGTTTTTTATGTGAAAGAGAAGGAAAACGTATTAATAATTTAAAATTTGGGACTGGCTAAACTATTTAGGAGGATAGGTTAAGAGGTTGCTATGGGCGGGGGGTGGGTGGGAATACATATTCCTATGGATGTAAATAGCTGAAATAAAAGGGGAGGTTGGGGTGTTGCAAATGAAAGGTTTCAAGCTGTAAGGGGGCAGGGCAGGGGTGGAAGAGGTGCTTGGGGCGACAAACCGTCAGCGTGTTTTTGCGGCATCAAAGCAAAGGCAGGCGAGTGACAGCTTTCCCATGTTTAGAGGTAACGGAGAAGGTTGGGAATTATAGAGCAGGCAGGAGATACGAACCACGAAGGGGATGTGTGCGTATGCGGAGGCTTGGTACGAGAAGTACTGGAACAGTGGGGGGGGGTGATGTGGCGTTGGACAAGTGTGTACGTATGTGACGTGTAATTTAGGAAATAGTGATAGAAAGGTTTAGGTGGGACTATACGGCAGAGGAAATAGAGAAGCGTTAAGGGCGAATGAGGAAGGGGAGAAAGCCGCCGCCGGGTATTGCGGTTCCCAGTAGAATTTTATTCTACAACATTGAACGTTAATAAGGGGATTTATAGTTAGGGTATTTAATCGTGTGAAGGAGAATGGGTACGTGGGGGAGAAGCAGGTAACAGCAGCAGTTGTAGTGTTGGTCCCGAAGGTCAAGGGGCAGCCCACCCTTTCGGGAGTAGTAGTACAGGAGCCAATTACTGCTGTGGCAGACATTATAAAGGTGTTCGCAAAATTTTTTAGAGTAATAGGTTCAAATGTGTTGTGGGAAAGGGTCGTGTCAAAATCTCAGTTTGGAGTTGCAGGGAAGGTCGATGATTGAAGGACATTGGGATACTGAGAAGTTTTGTGAAGCTAAGGGGTGGGGTGGTTGAAGTGGGCGGCTTTGTTTGGCTCTAGTATTGGCAGGAGCATATGATAGAGTGGAAAGGGGAGGCGTTTGCAGGTTATTACTTAGGAGAAGACAGGGTTTTGGGCGGGAATAGTCGAGTGGGTGTAAATACGCTAACAAGGGTGGACGAGAAAATGAGGATCAGATTAATGGGTGTTTAGGGGAGGTGATATTGCCAATGGGTAGAGGCCTTAGACTGGGGATGCCAATTGTCCCAAATATTGTTTGCGTGTTTCCAGGACCCCTTTTATAGAACTGGTTGACGCAGCTTATGTACGCCATGTGAGGGAAGTGTGGGGTCGCGTGAGAGGCCTGGCCGGGTTTAATTGGATAAGTTGACGACACCACTGTGCTCATTCGTGAAGGGATGTCCCAAATGGGGGGGAGTGTTGGACGAGGTGGTGCAATTATTTGGGATGAAGTTGCCACGGTATGCAGGTAAATAGTGCGAAGTCAAGGTGCATGGCCCTTGGTTTCTTGGGTGGGGGGTCGTTGTGTGGGAGATGTAGCGTGTGTTTTAAGAATGGGCGATTGGTCTTTAAAGATTTGTGGTTATTATTTATAAGGGATTATGGTTTGCGGCGCGGGAGGAAAACTCGCGATAGGTTATTGGAAGGATTCGTGGGGCGACCTTGGTGTTCTGAGGGACCCCAGCACCCTAACTCTTTTACAGCGAGTGAATAGTCCGTAAACATTTTATTGTATAGTAAGATTTGGATGTTGCAGCTGTGTTCCAATTACGGGCAGCGATTGCGGGAATTCTAAGATGGTGTACAAATTTTTTGTGGGAGGTCACGTGGTGATTGGTGAGGAGGGAAGTTGTACATGTTACCTGTAAGTCAGGCTGTGGGTTGGGGTTTGAGGATTTGAGATGGAGGTAAATGTGTTGTTTATTAAATGGGAAGTGTTGCGAGTTGAGGGTGTGAACGGGGGGCAGTTGGGATGATACAGACAGGCTGGGTGTGTGTGGTGTATCGAGGAATGGAGTTTGAGAGGAATGCGAAATCGTTTGAGGCTGTGATATTGGTTAAAGGAACTGAGAAAGGTTCGTATAAGGGTATTTGTGTAGGTTACTTGTTAGGTAAGCGTGGCTGTTATCCCAGTTGAGGGTTTGTTCCCTAGTATGCATGGAAAGTGGTATTTGGTTTTAGATTTAGTAAAATGAAGTTAAACCCTAGGGGCGTGAGGTGTGTTTCGTTTCCCTGCATGGGGCATCCTTCCGTCTGGTGTGATACTACGAAACGGAACAGTTGTTAGTGGGTGGGGGGTGTGGTATCTGTGGAGGGGATGAGACAGCGTTCCATGTAGTTTACTTTTGTGTAGGGCATAGAGGAGGTTAGGTGCTGGTTAAGTAGGTTGTACAGAGGTGGGGGGTCGTGTGGGGTGTCGGTTTGCGTGCTTTAAGTCTAGTTATGGGTGGGTTAGACGAGGGTGGTCATAAGGAGCTTTATTTATATCAAGGTAGATTATATTTTATATATGTCGTGGGTGATTCGAGGGCGAGGGGGATAGTGAGAGAGAAAAAAAGGTTCTTGCTGTCGTAACGGTTCTATCGCTCGATGTGTCGCGTAACAGAGATTTGTATGGGAGGAGGTGGGATTGGGATCAGGGCTTTCTCAGAGGCGGGTATAGAATGCTAACGTTAGGGTTTCTCGTAATCTGTGATTGATAATGAGTGATTGAAGGGGTTTTTCATAGGTTGGGAGGGAGTCAGTGGGGTCACGACTGGGTTCGCCTCTTTTGGCGTGGGGGTAGGGTGTGAGAGTGTTGCTGAATGTGGGTTTGAGAATGGTTTCTGGTTTTCATGGACTTCATGGCATCCAAGTGTGGATGTAGAGCTCAAGGTCTCGTTATGTTTGATATAACACTTTCAGATTGTAGGTATAATATAGTAGATTTTTTGTGTATAATTATGATGTGTATCAGTCTTGTTAACATGATTCTTGAGAAATAAGTTCTTTGCGCATGAAGTGTGTTTAGTTTGTATTTATGTTACGTGCTGGGTTTTTTGCACGATGAATATACTTATATACTGTTTTGCTTTGGTGCATACAGTGCATCTGTTTAAATGTGATGTTGTGAAACTTTTTGTGTGTACGTGTGTGTTGTGGGTGTGTTGTGGTGTTGGTGTTTGTGTGTGTGGGGTGTGTGTTTATATATATATATATATATTATATATTATATATATATATATATATAATATATATAAAATCCCTTTCTATTGTTGAGCCTTTGTCATGGGTCAGGCTTCATGTAATTTACTTATATATGTATGATTCGATTCTTTTAAGTTTATAATTATGGTCTGTCCCCTGATACCGGGTTTAGTGTCAATGTAAGTTCTTGATGTTAAGTTTTAGTCTGTATGATTACAGACATATCTAGACAGTTTTTTTTTTCGTATGTTGGTATATGTAAAGCTGTATTGTTAGGGATACATATGTAGATGTTCTAGTAAGATTATGATGTTAGGTTTTGGTTTTTTGATTAATGCGAAGGATGGGATTTAACTGACATAACTTCTTTGTATATTTTATGTTCAAGTGTATTTAGCCTTTGTCAGATGTCATGTTATATGTACAAATTTTTATATATGTAAGGTTTTGCATTAATGAATGTGTATATATGTCAATTCACGACCCAGTGACAGTATTTTTTTTAGCTATGTTCTTGCCGTAAGTTCTTGTTGTATGTTTGGCAGCAATATCTTGCGTGCATATAGGGGCAATCCCTTTGTCAGTTAATTTGATTGAGATCCATACTGTTTCTTTATTTTTATGTTAAACGTATTGGTTTTAAAAAATAAAAAAAAGGGTGTGTGTGTGGCGCGCGCGCGCGTGTGTTTTGTGTACTCACCTATTTTTGGTTCAGGGGTCGAGTCTTAGCTCCTGGCCCCGCCTCTTCACCGGTTACTACTGGGCCCTCTCCCCGCTCCATGAGCTTTATCAAACCTCGTCTTAAAACTGTGTATGGTTCCTGCCTCCACTACGTCATTTTCTAGGCTATTCCACTGCCTGACAACTCTATGACTGAAGAAATACTTCCTAATATCTCTTGACTCATTTGTGTCTTCAACTTCCAATTGTGGCCTCTTGTTTCTGTGTCCCCTCCCCGAACATCCTGTCTTTGTCCACCTTGTCTATTCCACGCAGTATTTTAAAATGTCGTTATTATGTCCCCCCTGACCCTCCTGTCCTCCAGTGTCGTCAGCCGATTTCCCTTAATTTTTCTTCATAGGACATTCCCCTTAGCTCTGGAACTAACCTTGTCGCAAACCTTTGTACTTTCTCTAGTTTCTTGACGTGTTTTATCAAGTGCGGGTTCCCAAACAGGTGCTGCATACTCCATTATGGGCCTGACATACACGGTGTTACAGTGTCTTGAACGATTCCTTACTAAGGTATCGGATGCTGTTCTCAGGTTTGCCAGGCGCCCCTATGCTGCAGCAATTTTCTGGCTGATGTGTGCTTCCGGAGACATGCTCGGGGTTTTACTCACCCCCAAAATCTTTCTCCTTGAGTAGGTTTGCAGTCTTTGGCCACCTAGCCTATACTCTGTCTGTGGGCTTCTGTGCCCCTTTCCCCCATCTTCATGACTTTTCATTTGGCAGGATTAAATTCGAGAAGCCCTTTGCTGGACCAGGTGTCCAGTCTGTCCGGTCTCTTTGAAGTCCCGCCTGGTCCTCATCTGATTTAATTCTCCTCATTAACTTCACATCATCTGCAAACAGGGACACTTCTGAGTCTAACCCTTCCATCATGTCGTTCACATATACCAAAAATAGCACTGGTCCTAGGACCGAAACCCCCGTGGGACCACGCTCGTCACAGGTGCCCACTGTGTACATCATTACGTCCCATGACTCGTTGTTGCCTCCCTGTCAGGTATTCTCTGATCCATTGCAGTGCCCTTCCTGTTATATGCGCTGATGATCTAGCTTTGCTCTAATCTCTTGTGAGGGAAATGTGTCAAAGGCCTTCTTGCGTCCAAGAAGATGCAACAACCCACCCCTCTCTCTCGTGTCTTACTTCTGATATTTATCATAAAAACTCCAGAAAGTTTGTGACACAGGATTTTCCTTCCATGAATCCGTGCTGGATGGCAATTATACTCTTGTTCCGTTCCAGATGCTCCACCACTCTCCTCCTGATAATCTTCTCCATAACTTTGCATACTATACACGTCAATGACACAGGTCTATAGTTTAGTGCCTCTTTTCTGTCCTCCTTTTTTAAAAATGGGAATACATTTGCAGTCTTCCATACCTCAGGTAGTTGCCCAGTTTCCAGGGACGTGTTGAAGATTGTGGTAAGTGGCACGCACAACATATCTGCTCCCTCTCTAAGGACCCAAGGGAGAGTGTCCGGTCCATTGCCTTTGAGGTATCAATGTCCCTTAGCATTTTCTTCACCTCCTCTTCATCTGTATGTATGTCGTCCAACACTTGTTGGTGTATTCTTGCTGGTGTCCCCATCTGGTCTGTCCCCCAGAATCCTTCCTGTCTCTACTGTAAAATACTTCCTTAAATCTCGTGTTGAGCTCCTCCCATACCTCTTGATCGTTTCTTGTGAGTTCTCCACCTTCTTTCCTCAGCCTTATCACCTGGTCCTTGACTGTTGTTTTCTCCTAATGTGGCTATACAGCAGTTTCGGGTCAGATTTGACTTTCGATGCTATGTCGTTTTCATACTGTCGCTGGGCCTCCCTCCTTATCTGTGCATACTCGTTTCTGGCTCTTCTACTAATCTCTTGTTTTCCTGGGTCCTATGCCTCCTGTACTTTTTCCATTCTCTGTTGCACTTAGTTTTTGCCTCCCTACACCTTCGGGTAAACCAAGGACTCATTTTGGTCTTCCTATTATTTCTGTTTCCCTTGGGAACAAACCTTTCCTCTGCCTCCTGCACTTTGTTGCCACACATTCCATCATCTCGTTTACTGATTTTCTACATTTCTCTGTCCCACTGAACTCCTGCAGGAAGTTTCTCATACCTGTGTAGTCCCCCTTCTATAGTTTGGCCTGTCCCCTTCAGTTCCTGTTACCTTCTCTACTATATAATCAAAACTCAGAACCACGTGATCGCTAGCTCCAAGGGGCTCTCGTAAGTGATGTGCTCAATGTCTGAACTGCTCAGGGTGAACACAAGATCCAGTCTTGCTGGCTCATCTCCCCTCTCTCTCTGGTTGTGTCCTTGACATGTTGATGCCTAAGGTTTTCAAGTACCACATCCATCATTTTGGCTCTCCATGTTTCGGGACCCCCATGTGGCTCCAGGTTTTCCCAGTCGATCTCCCTGTGGTTGAAATCGCCCATTACCAGTAACGCTCTGCTCGAGTGAGCTGTTCTTGCCACTCAGCCAGTGTGTCCACCATCACCCTGTTGTTTTCTTCGTACTCCTCTCTTGGCCTCCTGCAGTTCTGTGGTGGGTTATACATCACTCCAATGACTACTTTATGTTCTCCGGACTGAATTGTACCTACAATGTAGTCTCTTTCTCCAATCATGTCCATGCCTTCCATTTTCTCAAATCCCCATGTGTGTGTGTGTGTGTGTGTGTGTGTGTGTGTGTGTGTGTGTGTTGTGTGTGTGTGTGTATGTATGTTTTTGTGTGTGGAAGCGTGTGTTGTATATACAAAAATTTTTATTTTGAGACGAGTCATTTAGATTTATTAGGCTCCTCATACCCATCCATTGCGAGGAAGTCAATAAAGATTACAGGCGAGAAATAAAAACTTAAAATATTTACCTTTTAATTAAAATTTCGTTATTGAGAAAAAGCGATATTACATTTAGAATCAGCGTTCCAAATATTAGTGACATTAGCAGAGGCGTTGCTAGGGTTGGTGTCCCCCAGGGCGACATCTTTGGTGTCACCCCCATGAAATCCAAGGGCGGGGGATGGGGAGAGTAAACTCCAGTTACGTCACTACTGCATGACCAGTGACTTTATTAATGATAAAATAAATAATCGTAGTAATACTGAGGAAACATAAACTCAAATATCACTTTAAGTGCAGCTAACACATCCTACATTTATTATTCTTCAACAATGCCAAAAAAAAAACTTAGAAAATAAAGAAAAACATTGCAATATCAAAGAAACACTCGTTCCGATTTGACCTTGAGTACAGGTAACATCTCAGTGAATCAGATCATACATTTCCTTGCCTTTCAACCTGCAAAATCATCTATACCTCACAAAATCAATGCTGTCAATGACCCATTTTATATGGATAACATTGATGTAAAGATTTCTGGTTCGACTTTTTGTGGACCGTAAAAGTTTTTAATCAGCTTAAAATTGGAGAAACTCCTTCCAAGAAGAACAGAAACAGTATAGAAAGGAACAACCTCAGGCAGAGTGTTAAAATTTTTACACGTGATCCCACAATGGAATCCCAAAGCCGTTTTATTTTCTTCGCAAGTAAGGATTGATAGTGAAGACCAAAGAGAAAAAAAACAGAAACAGAAGACAGGGAGACAAAGAGTGAGGTTGGAAGAAATTCAAAGAAAAACCCTTCAATATGAAAGTTAGCACATCCAGTGCGTCCCCCGGGGTTAACTTTTAAGATCAAATCAGCAGCTTTCAGGGGTCTCCTTATCTTGGTATTTCAAGCATGAGCTCATTTTTTGATATTTCATTTAGAAGATGTAGTCTTTAAACCGTCACCTTCAATTCTTCTTCAGTAGCTTTTTACAAAATTTTTTGAATGACCACAAACATGGCTGCCACTCCTTTATTGCTTTTGACGTATCTCGATTCATTATGAAACTCAATGCACTCCAACATCGCCATCTTTTTTTTTCCGTAGAGTGGTCCGGAATCTCTTTCCTGCTCCCCTGCCCTCCTTTTCTTTGCCGATTCTTTCCCTGTTGGAAATCCATACTTCCAATTTCAAAAAATGCTGTTGTTTTTTGAACTTTCCACCCCCCTTCGATCCGCCCTTTATTCAAAAAAAATCGTTGGGTCTAACTTCACCACCCCTTTGTCAGAGTTAAATCCTTTTTCTGCCGTACTGCTGTGCACGCTGAACCTCCGAAGTATGTCACACCAGAAATACAGAAACACCAAAAGTGAAATCACACACAGCAGGGGGAAAACCCCCACCCCAGGGCCCCAAAAAAGAAGACAGAAGAAGAAAAGATGAACGACACCCCCCCACCCCGGGGGCCCCCGCCGGGGCACCCTCTGGA
>NW_026465508.1:0-14012 GCF_026875155.1 Cherax quadricarinatus
CTTTTTTTTCCGTTCAAAATTACGCGATAGGCCTGATCCCTAACATGAGAGAAGGTGTGCCAAATACAAAAAATCGGGGACACTGGTACCACATGGTAGGACATTTTACTTTCAATTCCACCCCTGGGTCAACATCTGGCACTCCTCTGTTTAAACTCACCCCTCGCCGTTTTAAACACTCTACATTCGAGTGTTTAGTGGATTTGACCCCAAATGGGGCCAGTAATATTCAAGGAATTAGTGAAAATATCGCGTAACCCAATGACCCCCAGCCCATCACCTTTTGAGGTAGTGACACCTGTCCTAGGGCCAAGCACCTCTGGGTAAGCAGTGTGGCCACATCAGACCCTAGGCCAAGCACTTCGGGGGTGGCCAGTGTGGCCACAGAAGACCCTGGGCCAAGCACCTCTAGAGTGGCAAGTGTTACCCATAGGCAACTTTGCAAGAGGAAACTATAATTTTCCTGGTGTTTTAGTAGTGATAGTGAAAGTGATGTAAGGTGATGATGAGATTGATTTTTATGCCAATTGAGGATTCTTTCTAGTGATAGTGACGTTCATTATTCACCAGTGAAACGTACTTTTAGGTGTCATTATCTATGTTCAGGCAGTGTGCCATATGCAATCCCCAAGGGTCGTGGCAGGTCACGATCCAAAACCCCGGCCACTGATAGTGAAAGTGATCACGAAGGGGAGTATGCGGGGATGGAGGAAGTAGTGGGGGTGGCATGGTGCCTGGACCACATGGCGCAGTGGGTGGGCGACAAAGGACTGCCCAGCACTCAACCATGTGCTGCCTCCACTCCTCCCCCTCCTCCTCCTGCCCCCCCCCTCAACCCCATGCCACAGGTCCACCCTGCACCATGTGATCGTGAGTGGGAACTGGACACAAAGTATATTCGTGCCACAGCCTTGTGATTTTGATGCTAGTGGAAGTGGTATCCAGCCAGAAAGTCCCATAACGAATGAGTCTACAGAGTTAGACTATTTCCAGTTGTATTTTTGACGACCCTATAATGAACTTGATAGTGACTCAGCCCAAACATTTATTACCAATATGTCATGAACAACACAACAGGGTTGGGAATCCTAAACAGCTGCACAGGGGAAAGACACAACAGTGGCTGAAATGTATTTATTCCTAGCCACTGTCATGCTTATGCCACATATCTAAAAGAACAATATACGTAATTACTGGTCTACAGACCACTTCATCATACTCCCAGTTTTCCGTGACCTCCTTCCCCAACAGATTCACTCTGTTGCTATAAATGTTGCACTTCGCAGACAAAATACGCCAGACAGAAAGGGCCTTCTATACAAAATCCGGGAAGTGTTTATGTATTTGAAGCAGAAATTCAGTGTATACAGTGGACCCCCCCCTATCTTTGGGCCCTTACATAACTTTAAAATTCGCTACCGATACATTTTATCACTAAGATTTTGCCTCGCATACCGCAAAAAAACCCGCTCAATGCTGTTCGTCCGAGACGCGTCTAATGTGCGGCCTTAGCCAGCCTCACATTTTCCCTGCCGGTGCATTGTTTACCAGCCAGCCCCGCAGTAACATCCAAGCATACAATGGGAACATTTCGTTTATTACAGTGTTTTTGGTTTTTTTTATCTGCAAAATAAGTGACCAGGGCCCCAAGAAGCTTCCAGTCCCAACCCTACGGGAATAAGGGTGAGAATTACTATAGAGATAAAGAAAGAATCATTGATAAGAAATGAAAGTGGAGTGCGTTGCTCCGAGCTGGCCAGGTTTTGTATAAAAAACCCCCAGTCAACCATCGCTACTATTGTGGGCAACAAAAAGGCAATCAAGGAAGCTGTTCTTGCCAAAGGTTTAACTGTGTTTTCCGAAACAGAGATCGCAAGTGAGGGAAGATGTTGAGAGACTCTTATTGGTGTGGATAAATGAAAAACAGATAGCAGGAGACAGCATCTCTCAAGTGATCATAAGTGAAAAGGCTAGGAAGTTGCATGATGATTTAATTAAAAAAATGCCTGCAACTAGTGATGATGTGAGTGAATTTAAGGCCAGCAAAGGTTGGTTTGAGAGATTTAAGAAGCGTAGTGGCATACATAGTGTGATAAGGCATGGTGAGGCTGCCAGTTTGGACCACAAAGCAGCTGAAAAATATGTGCAGGAATTCAAGGAGTACATAGACTATTACAAAAAAGTAATTTTTAAGAGACGATGGTATTAAGATTTACTCCTTTTGTAATAAAGAGTTCGGGATACATAAATACACACATTAATAAATTAATCTTTAATATATAAAAAATCAACTATCTTTGGGCTAGAGGTATTTGAACTATGATATAATAATAATATGTACATGTTTACTATAATAAATTATAATCAGCATTTTACTAAAATATAATTAATAACCCTACACAGGGTAAAAACTCTTGACACTACTGTCACTAATATAATATATCTCTATGCTAAAACAATAAATTTTAAATAACATTTTTATAATAATAAATTACAATCAAACTCCTCTAAAGACACGAAAGTCCGTCACACGACACTGTTCAGTGTACACTACAACCAGGCCATCTTCAGTGTCCCACGACACCCTTTTCATCTCAGTGTCCACTACGGTCCTGTGCATATCTCAGTGTTCCACTCCATCGTACGTCCTCAGTGTCACACTACGGTCCTGGCCCAGTTTCAGGTAAACACTCCCAAACCTTTTCTTCATGTAATGTCCCACAAACAGCATCTGACGACTCCGGCCCACATTGATCAACGAGACGGTGAGTCCACAGACAAACACCGTAGTCCAGTTTAAAACCTCTCCAAAAGGCGGTTGAACAAAACCGCTACCCCAACACCATGCTGCAAGCTCACTGAATGCGGCCGTCAAGTAACTGAGGGCCAACAGACTCATGAGCTGCGGGGAGCGGTTCTTCAAAAGCCAGTAGATAGGTACGATTCGGTGGTCAGGTACCTACTGCATAGACGTGTACCCTGAGGAGTTCAGGTACTTAATGGGTTTAAGCCAGTAGACGTGTACCCCCTTTGGTGGTCAGGTACCTACTGCTTAGTGTGTACAGCGAGGCGCTCAGGTACAAATATATTTTAAAGCCAGTAGAAAGTGTACCCTTCGTGGTCAGGTACCACTGCTTAGGTGTGTACAGCGAGGGGCTCTGGTACATACTGTTACTAAAGCCAGTAGACGTGTACCCTTCGGGGGTCAGGTACCTACTGCTTGGTGTGTACAGCGAGGCGCTCTGTACAACTGTTACTAAAGCCAGTAGACGTGTACCCTTCGGTGGTCAGGTACCTACTGCTTAGGTGTGTACAGCGAGGCGCTCTGGTACATACTGTTACTAAAGCCAGTAACGTTACCCTTCGGTGGTCAGGTACCTACTGCTTAGGTGTGTACCGTGAGGCACCAGGCTCTTACTGCTCTAAGGCCGGCTCAGCACCCCCACATTGGGTTTGATGACGCACCCAGTTTGGTACTGCCGGCCGGCGGGTTAACATTTGACCGCTAGTTTGGCAGGGCCGCAACACACCCCCACCACAAAAGGACCGACACACAAAGACAATGTAATATGTATCCCGAACCGTTTATCCCGGGTATGATCGTCCAGAAATCATTCTAGATAATCATTTTCCTCCCGGACAGGCCCCCATAATATTACAAAAAAGTAATTTTTAAGAGACGATGGTATTAAGATTTACTCCTTTTGTAATAAAGAGTTCGGGATACATAAATACCCCACATTAATAAATTAATCTTTAAATATAAAAAAAACTATCTTTGGTCTAGAGGTATTTGAACTATGATATAATAATAATATGTACATGTTACTATAATAAATTATAATCAGCATTTTACTAAAAAAATAATTAATAACCCCACACAGGGTACAACTCTTGACACTACTGTCACTATAATATATATCTCTATGCAAAACAATAAATTATAAATAACATTTTTATAATAATAAATTACAATCAACTGCCTCTCCGACACGAAGTCAGTCCCCACGACACTGTTCAGTGTACACTACAACCAGGCCATCTTCGTGTCCCACGACACCCTTTTCATCTCAGTGTTCCACTACGGTCCTGTGCATATCTCAGTGTTCCACTCCATCGTACGCCCTCAGTGCCCCACTACGGTCCTGGCCCAGTTCAGTGTAACACTCCAACCTTTCTTCATGTAATGTCCCACTAAACAGCATCTGACGACTCCGCCCACAGTTGATCAACGTAGACGGTGAGTCCACAGACATCACCGGGAGTCCAGTAAATCCTCTCCAAAGGCGGTTGACACACCGCTAGCCGAACACCATGCTGCAAGCTCACTGAATGCGGCCGTCAAGTAACTGAGGCCAACAGACTCAGGAGCTGCGGTGAGCGTTCTCTAAACGCCAGTAGATAGGTACGATTCGGTGGTCAGGGACCTACTGCATAGACTGTACCCTGAGGAGATTTAGGTACTAATGTTGAAGCCAGTAAAACGTGTACCCTTCGTGGTCAGGTACCTACTGCTTAGGTGTGTACAGCGAGGCGCTCAGGTACATAATATTTCTAAAGCCAGTAGACGTGTACCCTTCGGTGGTCAGGTACCTACTGCTTAGGTGTGTACAGCGAGGCGCTCTGGTACATACTGTTACTAAAAGCCAGTAGACGTGTACCCTTCGGGGGTCAGGTACTATGCTTAGGTGGTACAGCGAGGCGCTCTGGTAATACTGTTACTAAAGCCAGTAGACGTGTACCCTTCGGTGGTCAGGTACCTACTGCTTAGGTGTGTACAGCGAGGCCTCTGGTACCCTACTGTTACTAAAGCCAGTAGACGTGTACCCTTCGGTGGTCAGTACCTACTGCTTAGGTGTTTTACCCTGAGGCACTCAGGCTTACTGCTCTAAGGCCGGCTCAGCAGCCCCCACATTGGGTTTGATGACGCACCCAGTGGTACTGCCGGGGCCGGCAGGTTAAATATTTGACCGCTAGTTGGCAGGGGGCCCCAACATAGACAGTGAAGGACTGAAACTGAACAAGTTTTAATTGTGATGAAACAGGCCCGTTTTGGAAGAAAATGCCAAGCAGGACCTACATTACTCAGGAGGAAAAGGCACTCCCAGGACATAAGCCTATGAAAGACAGGCTTACTCTGTTGATGTGTTCCAATGCTAGTGGGGATTGCAAAGTGAAGCCTTTATTAGTGGTATCACTCAAAAACCCAGAGCGTTGAAGCAAAAGAATAATCCTCAAGGCTAATTTGTGTGGGGCTGTGGAGGGCAAACAGTAAGGCATGGGCACTAGGGGCTTTTCCTATGACTGGTTACACCATGCATTTGCCCCCAATGTGAAAGATTACCTAACTGAAAAGAAATTAGAACTTAAGTGCCTCCTGTGTTAGACAATGCCCCTGGTCATCCTACAGACGTGCAGAGCGACTTTATGGAGACATGAAGTTCATTAAGGTGAAGTTTTTGCCTCCTAATACCACTCCTCTCCTGCAGCCCATGGACCAGCAGGTTTTTGCAAAAATTCAAAAAACTGTACACAAAAGCTCTGTTTGAAAGGTGCTTTGTAGTGACCTCAGAAACTCAACTGACTCTATGAGAGTTTTGGAGAGATCACTTTAATATCCTCAATTGTTTAAACCTTATAGGTAAGGCTTGGGAGGGAGTGACTAAGAGGACCTTGAACTCTGCTTGGAAGAAACTGTGGGCCAGAATGTGTAGACAAAAAGGATTTTGAAGGATTTGAGGCTAACCCTGAGAGGAGTATGCCAATTGAGGAATCAATTGTGGCATTGGGAAGATCCTTGGGTTGGAGGTTAGTGGGGATGATGTGGAAGAGTTGGTGGAGGAGGACAATGAAGAACAACCACTGATGAGCTGATAGATCAACTTCAACAGCAAGAGGCCAGACCTGAGAAACTGGTTCGGAGGAGGGGAGATAGAAATTGAAGAAGTTGCCTACTACAAAGATTAAGGAATCTGTGCAATGTGGCTGAAAGTGCAAACCTTTATGGATGAAAAATCACCCTCACACAGCTATTGTAAGCCGTGCTGGTGACTATTACACTGACAATGTTGTGAAACACTTTAGGGAAGTCATAAAGGAACGAGAGGTAAAGGCCACTATGGACAGATATGTTGTGCGACAGAAGTCCAGTGACTCTGAAGCTGGTCCTAGTGGCATTAAAAAAAGAAGGGAAGTAACCCCAAAAGGACTTGACACCTGAAGTCTTAATGGAAGGGGATTCCCTTCTAAACATTAAGACTCTCTCCTCTCCCATCCCATCAATCATCACCAGATCTTCAATAAAGGTAAGTGTCATGTAATTGTGCATGCCTTTTTCAGTTTATGTGTATTAAAATTAATATTTCATGTGGTAAAAATGTTTTTTTTTCATACTTTGGGGTGTCTTGCACGGATTAATTTGATTTCCATTATTTCTTATGGGGAAAATTCATCCGCATAATGATAATTTCGGATAACAATGAGCTCTCATGAATGGATTAATATCGTTATGCGGGGGCCCACTGTACTTTTATCCCTTCAAGAACATTGTTGTTGATGAGTCCTTGATTCTGTTCAAGGGGTGCCTGTCATTCAAGCAATATATACCGAGCAAACGTAATCGCTTTGGTATAAAACTTTTTGTTATGTGTGACTGTGAGAGTGGTCTTGTGTTGGATGTAAATGTATACACAGGGAAATACACACTCGATGATGACAGAAGGATGTTGGGCATTTCCGGTGATGTTGTTCGCAGGATGATGGAACCATGCCTTGGCAAGGGCCATACATTGTACACAGACAACTGGTATACAAGCCCTATGCTTGCTGATTTCCTACGTGTGAACAATACTGATATATGTGTAACAGTGAGAAGGAATAGGAAACATATGCCAAGGTTCACTGGAGGCAGTGTTGAAGGTGAAGTGCAATCATTTCATGCTAATGACATCATGCCACTGACATGGCATGACAAACGAGACGTAACATTGCTATCAACCATCCACAGAAACGAGATGGTACAAACAGACAGACTGAGCAAGTTCAACAACGAACCTATTGTGAAGCCACTTGCTGTCGTGGACTATACGAACAACATGCGACTAGTTGACAAGTGTGACATGATGATAGGGTTTGTTGACTGTGTGCGTAGGAGTCGCAAGTGGTATACAAAACTGTTTTTTCACCTTGTAGACATTGCAGTGCTCAATGCATTCAATATGTACGAAGTAAAGACTGGAAAACGACAACGTTTTGCAGATTTCTCTCTGAATCTCGTCAAACAGATAGCAAGAAAGTATGGTACCACACCTGTACCTTCCCCTCAACAGCGACCTGTCACACACACACCTGTCCCCAACCACAGCCAGTGGGGGAAGTGCCAGACCGAATCACTCCTAACTGTCACTATCTGGTACCAATACCACCTACCCAAAAGAAGAAGAATGGCCAGAAAAAGTGTATTGTGTGTGCTACCACCAAAAAAACGACCCCAACAGCGAAAGGACACACGATTCATGTGTCACCAGTGTGGGGTGGCACTCTGTATGAATCCATGCTTCATGGAGTATCATACAATTGTGGAGTTCTAGAAACATAAGTGGGACATGTAAATACTTGTATATAGTTGTAGATAATAATGTGTGATTCAGCCAGGTGTGCAAAATCACCTGTCAGTGTGTACATGTGTGTTTATGACAATGTGATAAAAATTTTGTATATAATATTGGTGTATAAAAAAAAATTGGCATTGATATCAAATGACTTACTATGAAACATAATTATCATATCATGAAAACCAAGAAAATGAAAAAAAAATGGAAGAAAACGGTAAATATGTTGAATTTGTGCAAGCAGCAGTGCTTCATGTTGCCGCCAGGTGATCGCCAAGTGCCAACTTCGCAGCCTCATACCTCGGTAAGTACTGACCCTAATTTTTTTTTATGCTAAAACACTTAAAAAAATGTGCTCTTTTTTTCTATATAAAAAAAAAAGATTTTTTTTTTCAAAATATTCGGGGCACTGCGCGAGTGAACGTATATATATGTTTGGACCGTTTAAGGGTTAACTTCATTACCTAACAGAATACTCCATTCTACTGATTACACAGCAACACAGTAAATGACCATATGACCTGTCTTTGTAATACTCATTTGTACTAAATTGTTATCTGTTTTACAATAATTTTTGTACCACTGAATATATCATTGCTTAGTTAATCTTAAGTTAATTTTAAGCCTGCCCATAATGCTCTGCATACAAGGGGCTTTGGCATGCTGCACTTTAAAAATTGTATTCCTTGTACTTTTCTGTATCATGTCAAATTAATAAATAAATAAATAAATAAATACTTAAAAGCCTCTTCAAATCCACAATCTTTGTAGCAACTTTTTATCAAGAGCAAATGGATAATTTTCAATAACAAAAACTTTGGCAAAATTTCTTGCCACTACCAACGTCATGACCCAACAAAGTTATACTAAACTGACCAACAGATGACTTCTAGTCATTTACATTTACTTGAAATGTCCTAAATCTCTCTAAGAGATATTCAAAATGGGACGCAGGTTCATCCAACACATTACAAACTAACTTCAGTTATAACAACCAGGTAAGCTTTAAAATCGTACGAGAGCCTCATTGATAAATATTATAAAGACAGAAATCTACAATACTACATACCTGGTAACTTTAACCCTTTGACTGTCGAGGTCGTATATATACGTATTACGAGGTACCGTGTTTGACGTGTATATACTCATAAATTCTAGTGGCTTCAAATCAAGCAGGAGAAAGCTGGTAGGCTCACATGTGAGAGAATGGGTCTGTGTGGTCAGTGTACACCACATAAAAAAAAACCTGGAGCATGCAGTGCATAATGAGAAAAAAAAAACTTCAACTGTTTTTTTAATTAAAAACGCCGACTTTGTGGTCTATTTTTGTATAGTATTTATGGTTGTATTATCGTTTTCTTGGTCTCATTTGATAGAATGGAAAACATATTATAGAAATCGAGGTGATTTTGATTGATTTAACTCTAAAAAGAACCTGGAAATGGAGATCAAAGTAGGGGAAATGTTTGAGTTTTGCCGAAGTTCAAAGGTAAACAAATGATGTCATTATCCAATAAATGTCCAACTAGCCATTCTAATATGCAGTCATGAATGGTTGATGTTATTTATACAATTATTACAGTATGCAGTAGTCTGCATAACAGTAAATCTTCTCATTTTTTGTTTGAATAAAAATTTAAAATAGAAAGCAGAGTAATATCAGAGGGGCTTGGAGACATGACTGATGAACAAAGAAAATGTTATTTTAGAGCCAGGAATGTCTGCATTGTTCATTTTGGGTTGTATTTTGAAATTGTCATATTTTTTAATTTTCGTGAAATTGGCCAAATTGCAAATTTCTGACCATGTTATTGGGTGGTTGAAATCGGTAAATGGGCAGTTTCTTGTAATCAATCGATAGAAAAAATGGAGTTTTAAAGAAATAGCTATGAGTTTGGTCGATTGGAACAATGGAATTAGCCGAAAATAGGGGTCAAAGTGGGCGAAATCGCCGATTTGTAAATATCGCCGAGGTCGCTAACTTCGTGAGAGCCTAATTCCATGAGTTTTCCATCAAATTTCATGATTTTGGTGTCATTACAATCGGGAAAAGATTCTCTATCATTTCACAAGAAAAAATAATTTTTTTTTTTAAATTTTGTGATACCAGGAGACACTTCAGGATTGGGGGTAGCGACAGTCAAGGGGTTACAGAGACCTACTTCACAAACCAAAAGGCATGGAAACAGAAACGTCTGCTGTGGCCCTGGAGAAAGACGGCATGATCATGGACTTTTCATAGGATTTACAAGGCCCTGGCCAGAATTCCTTGTAAAATAAACTGTCTAGCCTTAGATAAAATCCTCCATGGTAAGGTCAGCATAAGAGAAGTTTGTGTTATTGCAATGGGCTCAGAGCTGCAGCTACAATTTAATGCAATGATGCCAAAACACAGTATGTTTCAAGAAAACCATTACCTCCAGGCACCTACATACACTTTAACCCTTTCAGGGTCCAAGGCCCAAATCTGGAGTCACGCACCAGTGTCCAAGAATTTTCAAAAAAAAAATTTTTTATTTTTTCTTATGAAATCGTAGAGAATCTTTTTGTGAAGGTAATAAAACAAAAAGTACGAAATTTGGTGGAAAATTGACGAAATTATGCTCTCTGCGAATTTTGATGTGTCAGCGATATTTACGAATCGGCAATTTTGCCGACTTTGACTCCCATTTTAGGCCAATTACATTATTCCAATCAACCAATTCTTAGCTATTTCACTAGTATTACTTCTATTCTATCGATTGAGCACAAGAAATCGCCAAGTCAACTGTTTCAACTACAAAATAAAGTGATCGGAAATGTTAATTTGGCCAATTTAACACAAAGTTCAAAATATTCCAATTTCAAAATAGGGTCCAGAATAAACAATGTAGGCATTCCTGGCACTAAACTAACATTTCCTCTGTCATTAGTTATGTTTTGAGGCTTTACAAATAAATTCCATTTTGATTTTTTATTCACATAATGAATTTTTATTCACACCAAAAAATAGAAGATATACTGTTATGCAATACTGTAATAATTGTATTAAATATCATCACCATATTTGTGAATGTATATTAGACCCACCAGCTGACGTGTATTAGAGCTTGGAGGTTGTTTGTTTACTCTTGAATATCGGCAAAAATTTAACATTTCCGCTACTTTGAGCTCAGTTTCAAGCCATTTCCAGTGCTAAAACCAATCAAAATCATCTCTATTTCTGTAATATGTCTTCCATTCTATCAATGAGACCAAGAAATCGCAAATACAACTATAAAAAACATACGAAAAAACACTGCAAAGTTGCTGTTTTAATCGAAAAATCATGATTTCAGTTTTTTCTCTCATTATACACAGTGTGCTGCAGGATCTGTTTTATGTGGTGCACATATACCACATAGATGTATTCTCTCATATCTAGGCCCAAATGTACCACTCACAGTTTATCAGAGTGAGCTGAGCTCATGGCGTAGATCTACGGTTTGGACACTCACCATAAAGCCGTAGATCTACGGGACGGACCCTGAAAGGGTTAACTCTTTGACTGTCGCAGGCCCCTTTCTAAAACTGTCATTCTATGTCGCAAAATTTTTGAAAAAAAAAAAAAATTATTGTTCCTTATGAAATGATAGAGAATCTTTTCCCGATGGTAATGACACCAAAAGTTCGAAATTTGGTCGAAAACTCACGGAATTATGCTGCCGCGAAGTTAGCAGTCTCGGCAACATATACGTATCGGCGATTTCACCGAATTTTAGCCCTGTTTTTAGCCAATTCTGTTGTTCCAGTTGACCAAACTCATAGCTATTTCTTTAGAACTCCATTTTATCTATCAGTTGAGTACAAGAAACCGCCCATTTACCAATCTGAACTACCCAATAAAGTGGTCAGAATTTAGCAATTTGGCCAATTTCACACAAATAAAAAAAGATGCCAATTTCAAAATGGGGTCCAGAATAAACAAGGTAGACATTCTTGGCACTAAAATAACATATCCTCTGTTCATTAGTCACATCTCTAGGCCCCTCTTATATTACTATTGCTTTCTATTTTGATTTTTTATTCATACTTGGGGCTCTGGTGGCCTGGTGGTTAACGCTCTCGCTTCACACGGTGAGGGCCTGGGTTCGATTCCCAGCCAGAGTAGAAACATTGGACGTGTTTCTTTCCACCTGTTGTCTATGTTCCCCATCAGTAAAATGGGTACCTGGGTGTTAGTCGACTGGTGTGGGTCGCATCCTGGGACACTGACCTAAGGAGGCCTGGTCACAGACCGGGCCGCGGGGGCGTTGACCCCCGGAACTCACTCCAGATAAACTCCAGATACAAAAAAATACAAAATTTACTGGTATGCAGACTACTGCATTATTTAAAAATGGTATAAATAATATCAGTGCACTAGTGAAAGAATATTAGACTCCCCAGTTGACGTGTATTGGACGTGTGGTGTGATTTGCTTACTCCTGAACATTAGTAAAAACCGAACATTTCCGCTACTTTGAGCTCAGTTTCAAGGCCATTTTCATTGTGAAAGTAATGAAAATCATCTCTATTTCTGTAATATGTTTTCCATTTTATCACCTAAGACCATGAAAACAAGAATACAACGATAAATACTATACGAAAATACACCTCAAAGTCGGTGTTTTAATCCAAAAAACCGGTCAGTTTTTTTTCTCATTATGCACTGTGTGCTTCAGGATTTTTTTTATGTGGTGCACAGTGACCACACAGACCCATTCTCTCACATGTGGGCCTACCAGGTTTCCCCTTTCTTGATTTGAAGCCGCTAGAATTTATGAGTATATAAACGTCAGAAACAGTGGCGCGTAAGACGTATTTATACGGCGTAAACAGTCAAAGGGTTAATACCCAGTGTAATCGTTGGTTTTAACAAAATAGTTAAGCAGTAAGGTCAATTATTCCAGAAGTTAGATGCTTCAATGGGACACATTGTATAGCTTAAGGGAGATTAGAATATACAAAAACATGCATACCATACAGTTCTTTACTTTAGTTTGACTATTGTTGGGTAAGCAGTTTTTCATGCAATAAAGGTGAAGACTGCTTCAGTGTTTTGTTTCTTTTGATCATTGTTGGTTTTCAGGAAGGCTTTGTTTTCCAGTTCACAGGTCAGTCAATGATCTATGATGATCTCTACCCCTACAATGTTCCTGGGAAGAAAAAAAAGGTTTTAAGAAAACCGCACACACAAGAAGCGGTTGGCCACAAGTCTAAACTCCCTTCATACCATTATGACCAAAATGGTCTTTGGAAAACACAAGAACCTCTGGTCCAACGGGTACTAACCCTAGGAAATCCAGGTACAGAACCTCTGAAGAAGCCTTTTAGTTTATATAGTGGGGTGTCATAAGAGTCCTTGTTTGAACTCTTCAATGACCGAAGACAGACGCTCCATCTTGCCCCTTAACATAAACGTCTGCTGCCAACACAGAAAAGAAAGGGGTGAGCATGGACTTTTCACTAGATTTACAAGGCTCTGTCCAAAATTCCTTGTAAAATAAACTGTCTAGCTTTGGATAAAATTTCTCCAAAGTAAGGTCAACAGAGGAGAACATGCTTCTGCTCCTGCAATGGGCTCAGAACTGCATCTACAATTTAAAGCATTGATGCCAAAAAAACAGCATCTTTCATGAGAATCATTATCCCCCAGACAGCTACATACACTTAAATAACCAGTGTAATCCTTGATTTTAACCAAATCGTTAAGCATCTGTTGCAGCCTGGCCCCTAAGCATCTTTCTGCAATATGGCTGCAGGTGTTTCTGTTTATTGCAACATGTACAGTAATAAGGCTAAAAAGCCCCCAGCCCACAATGGGTGGGGCCCTTGACCCTGGGGAACTGGGCTCGTCCTACTTGTTCCCTGTAGTCTTGGACATGTGATGGCTGACTTAAAACTTTTCTGAGCATGTACTGGAGAATTAGGCTTATTAAAACTATGGTGGTTATTAGGCTGGAAAATGTGGCTTAAACTTCAGAAATTTCTTAATCCTACTTAGTAGGTTAGGAGTGGTAAGTACTACCAAGTTTTTGGTTAGCTAAAAATCTATCACCCAGCTGTAAAGCATAATTAAAATCATCAAGATCCTTCTCCTCATGATATACCGTGTCCTGGGAGTGCCTTTTCCTCCTGAGTACTGTAGGTCCTGGTTGGCATTTTCTTCCAGAACAGCCTTATCACACTGTGTATGCCACTACGATTCTTAAATCTCTCAAACTAACCTTTGCTGGCTTTATATTCACCAATATGAGCACTAGTTCCAGGCATTTTTCCCTGTTCACTTGGGTGTTAGTCGACTGGTGTGGGTTGCATCCTGGGAGACAAGATTAAGGACCCCAATGTAAATAAGTTAGACAGTCTTTGATGACACTGACTTTTTTGGGTTGGGTATACCTT
>NW_026465509.1:0-13340 GCF_026875155.1 Cherax quadricarinatus
ATCCCCCCAATGAAAAGCGGGGGTGTCACAGCACTTAAGAGACCATACAATAAGTGTCAGGGCCCGAGACTGTTTCAACTGCCTCCCAGCACACATAAGGGGATTACCAACAGACCCCGGGCAGTCTTCAAGCTGGCACTGGACAAGCACCTAAAGTCAGTTCCTGATCAGCCGGGCTGGGGCTCGTACGTTGGTTTGCGTGCAGCCAGCAGCAAAAAGCCTGTTGATCAGGCTGATCCACCAGGAGGCCTGGTCACAGCCCGGGGCCGCGGGGGCGTTGACCCCCGAAACTCTCTCCAGGTAAACTCCAGGTCTCCAGGACAGTACTTCTCTCTTCGGAAGAAGAGTTACTTCAACTACTAAAGCATGATGTCTTGGGATAAACTGAAGATTTCCCTGGTGTTACCCAATTGCCCTGACAGCTATCAAGCTCAGAGGACTGTGTTTGTGGCCAGAATCAAACAGTTTTTATGAACACAGCACTGTTAATGAAAATTGTTGATAAAAATTAATACCGAGAATTCTGACCTTAGGCTGAGAAGCACAAATTCTCTAATCCCAACAACAATAAGGTAATTTTAAAATTAATACTCGAGACACCTGAGGGGGCCCAAAACTTGTGTGTAAAAATAGCTTCAAAATTTTTTTGGCACCAGATGTACACCTGACAAATTTCTCTGGAACGCTTTGTCAGTGTGAAACAATGTTTCAAGTGTTATGCCTTTGGTCATAACAACAACAAATGCAGTACACAAGGGCAAATTTGTAGCATTTGCTCTGGCCAACATTCGTATAGTGTTTGTACCAATAAAAATACACCTAAATGTGTCCTCTGTAAGGGAAAAAACATCATCTGTTTCTGCTAT
This sequence comes from Cherax quadricarinatus, assembly GCF_026875155.1. Taxonomy (NCBI): domain Eukaryota; kingdom Metazoa; phylum Arthropoda; class Malacostraca; order Decapoda; family Parastacidae; genus Cherax; species Cherax quadricarinatus. Next base: position 867 of record NW_026465509.1, read on the forward strand.
TTGTCCTGAAAAAAAAAAGGAAATGCAGAAAATTCTTGACGCCAAGAAACTATCTACTTCTAAGAAGACCACTCCCCAGGCACCGCCAACCATGTCCCAAACTTCCTTCCCAGCTCTCCCGGGATCAAGTGGGACTCCTCAGGTCTCTACCAATGGTTCCAATTTTTGGGAATTCTGCCCCCCTTGGGGCGCCCCAATCTAACCCTCACTTACAACAGACACAACAACAATTTTTCAGTCGCATCTCATATGTCCCAGGTATCCACAGACAGGGAGATAACGAGAGCACAACTAATGTACTTGATGGCCAAAGACTAGCAGGGGTGTACATTCAACTCTGCTCTCAGGTTTTAAATGATCTGTTAATGGCTAATGGGATCACTCCCATCACTATCTCTGAAAATGTGAAGGCTATTATGACGCAGCCTTCTCATAACAAGAAGTATGTACCATACTCTACATCTAAAAATAAGCCTAAGTCATCCCTGGGCCCCGGGGTCGCCTTCCTCGCAAACCCAGGTTTTTCAACTCCCCCTCAACCCGATAAGTCAACACCTGAACATAACAAATGCCCCAGAAAAGTGGTGCCTAACTCCCCCCGCTATTGTACTGATCCTGTTGAACAGGAACTTTCCCAAGGTAACTCACCTTGCCTATCTAATATTCCCTTGGGGCCTACACAGTCTCCCATTAACCCCCACGAGCCTCTGCTTCCTGAAACTGAGAAAAAGCATACCTCAGTTTTTTTGATGATGACTAACGACTCTAACGATTCTAATGAGTCCCGTTAATATTACTGCCTCTAGTGAAGATGAAAGGCATGTTTAATACACAAGCATCCACGCAAAAGTTCCCTCCTCCCCTTGACGAGTCCAGCAGGGATAGTGTAGATAAACACATGACAAATTTCTTGCAGGCCCTTCAGAACGCAGTGTACGAGCGAAAAAAAGAAATAATGGGGATTACAATTTTCCAACTTAATGTTCAACATTTCTTTAATAACCGTTACCTTCTTGAGGTTGAACTACATAACTACAATCCCGATGTTATACTTTGAACGAGACAGCTGCAAGAGTTGATCAAAAATATTAAATAACGTGGATACTGTACTGTGGAGAAATCGAGAGGACCCTTTAGTGGTGTAGCCATCTTGGTTAAATTAGGATATAAAATTTAAAAATATCATGTGGATGAAAAATAACATTCTTGCAATAGAACAACAACGTCTCATGGACAACTAGTGATATGAACTGGATATTTTCCCCCGAGACAGCCATATATAGAGTCAATTCCTCTACATAGGATATTAAGCAGAAATATTCCACAATTCTAGCTGGAGATTTTAAGCTCATCACCCTGCCCTCTTCAATTTGGGAGCTGGTATTCCACTGGCTGACTTAAAAGGGAAAACAACTCTTTAATATCATGACAGCTAGAAACTTGTCATTTTCAAGGCCCATTTTTCCCAAATCGTACATTGGACCTCATCCAGGAACACCAGATATAGTAACTGACAAACAGAGACTGTGACACTTTCACTGTCGTATATCTCCTGGTGGAAATGTTGTCAGTGGAACGCCTTCCCCAACTGAACAAAAGAAACTAATGGAAAAATAAATAAAGAAATGATTTAGGAAAAACAAAAAATGTTTTTTGAGAATTTTACTTAAAATTTAAATATAATAAAAAAAAAAGGGCCTTCAGTCTTGTATTTTGGGTAGGAGTAGGTATGGCCCGGATAGTTCCTCTGATGTTATTTATGTAGGTTATCCTGGCAGATGGGAATCCGATGTTCTGGAATCTCCTACCACTTGGATGGAGCACAAGTAGAATAGGTAAGGGCCGGGAGTTGTAGAATAATGTTAATAATATTATTAACACACGTCTTGCCCCTTTATCTGGCGTCTATCCTGGAAGACCACGCCAGGAACAAGCTGGTAATAAAAAAAAAAAAACTGGTTACCCATAGTCATGATAATATAACATTTAAGAAAGAAAAAGAATGATAAATGCCAAAATCATAACTGGTAACCAGCAAACACTAGAAAAGAACAAACAGAAATACTCCTGGTAGATCACCCCACCTGATTAGGAGAAGAGTGGAGGTGAAGTGACTCTCCAAACTTCAATCCACAACCCCGGTAAGGTCAATATTACCAGGAGTAGAAACTTTAACCAATCGGACACCAGGAACTAGTTTTGCCCCAGCCCGCCAGAGGGGGGGGGGGTTTGCGCGCGCGCAACGTAACTCGCTAATGGTTCCTGGTTGCCCGAACAACCTTAACCCCACTTACAAACCTACTTTTCCCTCACAATGTAGGATCTGACCAAATCCCTGTTATAAAAACAACTACAAACTTCCCCCATTTAGAATACCTGTAACTCCTAAACCCAATCTTAACACCCTAGGATTTGACCCCTTCAGGGCATATCTTGGTGAGGATGAAATTGTGTCTTAGGAAAATCTACCTTCCAGTGCAATTGATGATGTAATCAGGGCCCTGCAAAAATCGAATAATTGAAGCTACCAATGCAACTTGCCAATTAGCTTCCACAAAGATATACCAACAATATAAACCTACTAGAGAAATTAGAGACAAATTTAAGAAATTATCAAGCAGAATGTCGAAGGCATCTTCAAACGCGACAACCACCAGCACTACACTGCACCGATTAAGACACGAATTAATTAACATGATTAGTCAACACAAACGAGACATATGGAAATTTCTAGTTCTTCAAGCTAATCAATATAAACGGCCCCAAAAAATTTTTGGAGTAAGATCCACAACTTTTAGGGGAAAGCACAATTTTCCTAACCACCAGTTCATCCCTTTCAGTTCGTCAAAACCCCATTGAGAAGTGAGGACTGCGCGCTCTTTTACCAACTGGCGCGCAGAGCTACAGACCATCAACACTTTTTTTGCTTTGATTTTGCCCGTGGGGCTGCACTGGAGCCACGAGGACTTGTTACCCCGGGCGATTATCCGTGATCCCCACGTATCGCAATAAGAGATATGTGGTGTACATTTTAAGGGGACACACGGATCTTCGTTAAAATGACGTCAGCAAATTTTTAGAAGCGGTGGTGGATAATATCAAGAGACCATTATAGCCGTCAATTCAGCTGTATCAGTACGTCTACAGATGTATCACGACACTACCGGGGGTTTTAAAATAAGGAATGTGCCTTTTGGGGCGAATGAATTTGTTAAAAAAGATAAACCAACAATTTATGGTCGGTTCATATGGCCTCTGCAGGTCGGGTGGGCTGGACCTTTGCTGGAATTTGGAGGGAACAATTCATAAAAATGCCCTTTAGGGCCACCCTACCGTCCTATATTATGTTGCAACATTTCGAATCAATAATGTAACATATGGGGGGCAACGCGTACGTGTGGGCAGGTGGATCAGACCACATAGCGCCAGGTGAAAAGGGGTCGGGGAAACTCCAAATATCCAACACAAAAACCGGGGAAAAGTCAGGAAGGGGAGGACGAGAACGTCTTATGCCACCCGTCTCGACAACGACATCTTGGAGTGAAGAGGTGAAAAAGCCAGGAAAAGGGCTTGGAGGAGCAAAACAGGGAAGAATCACCATCACGGGATAAAAAATAAAGTATTTGAAAGAACCTCCCACAAAGGGGGACGGGGATGTAGCGGCTCTTTATAAAGGCCCCGGAGATTGTTAGAGAGTCGATCGTCAACCGTGTGGGGGAACCAGGTGCAAATTTGGGATCGTTAGCATCATGGTGAGGCGACGGATGAAAGCATTGAGTCGGGGGTGTCGCATGGCTGTGGTAAATATAGCAAAGGAGGTGCATCATGAATACTAAAAAACCCAATGCAGGTGGGGGGTAGGACCGAAAGCAACTCGACCCCAAACCAAAACTCAGACACGTCTTACTCCCTGCCCAAAAGGCCAAAAAGGGAAAAAGTCTGGGCGGATGTACAGAGGAAAGGGAACAGTAAAATTTTTCCAGAAACAAGTTTATCAAGGGGACCCCCAAAAAAGGGAGGGATAAGGGAAAAAAATGTTAAAAGTGAAAAATTTAAAAAGGGAACCGGGGAAAATCCCATTTAAAACTTTTTTTGACAATAAAATTAAGGTTTAGATTACGAACGAAAGGGGAAAGAATTTTTGGGGTTGCCCAGGGAGTGGTATTTTCCCAAAAAAAATTTTTAAAATTAAAAGAGTTGGGTTAAGGGTTAAATGTGATTGGGGGGGGTTTAAAAGGGGCCCCTTTCTTAAAGGAAAATCCCCGTTTGTATACGCCTAGGGGGGGAAGGGGGGAGGGGAGGGTTTTAGGGGGTTTTTTGGGGGAATCATAAAGTTTTTGTGGTTATTGGGGGCCGAGGGGTCCGTCCATTTTGGAAATTAAATTTGTAAAAATTTTTAATTAGGGGGAACGGGTTGTTTTTGCAAAAGTGGGACCCGGGCTTGTTGTTGGGGCCCGGGGAGTTTTTTGGATTGGGGAATAGGGGGGGGGGGGGTGGAATGTAGCAACCTTTAGAAGAAAAACGGGGGGATAATAAAGTAGTTTCAACGTTTACAGGCGGATGAGGTAAAAAGCGATCAAAGGGGAATTTTAAGAATAGGGGGCAAAACCTCCTTTAAATTAAAAAAGAAATTTTGAAGAAGGGAAAGGTTTTTGGGGTGTGGGAAGTTTGGGTTTTGGCCCCTGTTGTTTGGGAATTTTAAAAAAGCCAAAAAGCAATTTAGTTTTAATGGGGGGAATTCAGAAAGTATGGTTTAAGATAATTTAAGGGTTTGCGCGACGAGAAAATGAATGTAAAATTTCAGAAATTGAACGAATTGGGAATCGAAAAATTTCAAAAAAAATTTAGGGGGGAAAGTTTAGGTTTTGGGTGGGTTTTTTGTGGGGAGGCCTGCGTTGTTTTGAGGAATAAACGAGTGAAACGGAGTTTAATGGGGGGGCCAATTGGGGAAAGGGGCGCCGGGGGGAAATGGTGGGTTGAGCGGGTTTAAATTTAAAAAAAATTTTTTAAAAGGGTTTTGCGTTTATTTCGGGGAGCGGAGGGGTTTTAGGGGACCAAAGGGTTGGCTTGGGCTTTTTCTGGGCGCTTTTAAGGAAATAATTTCCCGCGCAATTCAAAATTTGGGGAATTTTTTAAAATTTTTTTGAGTTTTTCAAACAAAAATTTTTAAAAAAAAATTCTGGGGTTTTTTTTTTAAAGGCGGCCAAAGGGTTTTTTCGGAAATCTGTTTTTTAGTGGGGATATAAATTTTTTAAATTGGAAAGAAAAAAAAAATTGGGGAAAGGAAAAAGGGCTAGGGGGGGCCCGGGCAATTTTTAGAAGGGGAATTAAAGTTTTAAAAAAAATAAAGGGGGGGGGGGGTTTTTTAATTAATAGTTTGGGGGAAGGGAGACGTTAGGGAAATAAAAGGCGGGGTTTTGGGGGAAAATTAAAATTTCAGGGGCCAAAATTTAATGACAAGGGCCTTGCGTGGCAGGTTTGGGAGGTTAGATGGGTTTTAAAAGGGGGAAGGGGGTTTGCGTAAAGGTTGTCCCCCTTTACAAATTTTTTTTGCTTTTTTTTTCAAGCCCCCTTTTTTATAGAGGGATGGGGTTTTTAGGGAAGCAAATGGGATGATAATTAAGGGGTGGGGGAGCGGGCATTTTGGATTTCGACGACACACGATTTTGTGAAGAAAACAGGGATTTGATTTCGGGAGAAAAGTAGTGAAAGTTTTTAAAAAGGGGCACGGCATGACATCAACATGGGGGAAAACAAGTATATAAAATCTTGGAAAAAGGGGTCGCGTGGGGAAAAAAGGGTACTGAAGGGGGAAAGGGTGGACCAAAAAAGATATTGGGATCTTTTTTAAGTAAATGATATAAAGTCAGCACAACAAAAATTTTCCGGCGTATCGTTTGAAAGTTTCGAAGCTCTTAGTGGTTGAGAGCTGAAAAATTTAATTTTGCAACAAAGGGTAAAACAACGAAGTGCAATTATATATAAACTAGGGCATGTTAGGGTAATTTTCCGATACTTCTTTGAATTAAAAAGGTTACAAAAAAGTTTTTTTTAGATTCATTTGGGGGAACAGGGAGCGAAGGGTTTTTAAGTAGAGGGGTTGTCACACCCCCGGTTGGCCGTGAGGGCGGGTCTTTAGATGTCGAAAAGAGGGTAATGTATGTATTTAAAACATGTTATAAGCGGGGGGGAGGGGGGAAAGAAACGGTCCCCCATAAACCAGGAATGCGACGGGGGTGGGGGGGCGGGGGTTCATGATAGGGGAGGCAATGTTCGGGGCTTCAAAACGTGAGGGATACCACAAATTTAAATTTAGAAATCTTGTAGGCCCAAAGTAAGGCTCGGTAGCGGCGGTAGAAGGAGTTTACCGATGATGATTGGCATAAATTTGGGGGCGTTTAAAACAATTCGTTTAAAACCTAAAGTCAAGAAGTTTTTTATAATTTTTTACATGGAAAACTTTCCGTCAGGAAGGGTTTAATTTTATAAGAAAACAAGATGGGGAAGCAGGGATTGTGGGGGATTGGCGACATTTATCATACGGGGTATTTTTGCGATTTTTATTTAACTTTTAAAAGGGGTTGGATGGGGAAGGTTTTTAAAGGTTTGTGGGGGGAGGGGGTTTTGCAGGGTTTTTAGGGTTTTAGTTTTAATTAAAAAGGGGGGAAAAAAAGGGGTTTAGAATGCGATTGGGGAATGTTACGGATAATATACAGGTGGGGTATGAGGAGGGGGACGTCGGCAAGAATTAATGCATTGGCACAATTTTTATAGGACACAGTGTAAAATAAAAGGGGGTATGGGGGGGAAAGGGGGAGAGTTTGTAGGTTTCGAAAATCACATAAGGGGTTTATGGATTTGCAAAAAAGGGTAAAGGGGATACACGGGCTATTTCCCAGACTTGGGTGGAGCTGGGAGCTGTTTATATGAGGGGAAAATGTTTTGATATCTAGAGGGAGTAGGGTTATACCCCCAGGTTTTTCAAAACTACCCCAATTTCATTTGGGGAAAGGGTGCACACGATTTCATTTTTATCAGTAAAATCATTTCAAGGACTTTTTTGTGAAAATTTTCATAACCCCAAATAGTCTAGGGGTCTTTAGTTTTTGATTCAATTGTAAATGGTAAAAAATTTTTCCCACGATACAATTGGTTTTTATTTTTTATTTATGCTGTGTTTCAGTGGCTTTTCAGTAATATAATTACATGTAACTATTTGCATTTTTTCTTTTTTTTGCTGAGATGTAAAATATCCACGAGTTTTGTTTTTTTTAAAATTGGGTGTTTTTATTGTATTTTTTTTTATCCCGTTTTTCCTTTTTTGAATAGTAAATCCTTTTTTTAAGACTGTGATAATCGCCAAAATTAATGTTTTTTGGGATCGTGGTGCCTGTTTAACACCTGAGATCTTAGAATTAGTCTTTCATACGGTTTCGCAAAACCCACCTAAATTTCCTGAGTGTCCCCATGTAGTGTAGTGTGTGCTTTTTGGTCATTGGCTGTTTTTTTTGTTTTTTTTCTCTGGTTTTTTTGTACAACTTTCTAATTTCCCCGTGTTTTTATGTTGGTAATATGAAACCCCTTTTTAAGATGTTCTTTAACAAATAAAGCAATCCAATGTAATTATATGTTGTGTGAGTGTATTATCACGAAATACGGTGTGTTGTGTTGAGTTAATAATACCAATGTAAAAATAACGGGGTGGTGTTGTGAGGGTATTTTCCCCTGTACTGATGGGGTCGTTATTAGGCTGGGTTAAGTGCATCTAGGCTAATCTTTTTTTCTGTACTTTTTTAAAAATATTTTTTTATTTGTATCGCACTGTTTTTTTAAAAAAAAAAAAAAAAAAAAAAGTTCATACCTTCACTGATAGGATGATGAAGAGTTGAAATTAAACTTACGATCCCAGGACCACTAATTTTTATGGGTAAGTATGGGGGAAAAATTTTCTCTCACAAAACATCCAATTTAATAATAATCAATATCAAGTTAGTAAAAGAATGGGAATGAAACTTTTGGATGACACAACCACTACCTACCTCGATACTTTAACCTTGAAGAACCCCCCCGCTTACAGACCTATTTCATTACTAGAATAAGTCAGGTATTGGAAAATGAAATAAACCCCTGGGCCCTCTGGAATAACAATGGAACAAAAAAAAGTACCTACCTAGAAATTGCAACATCCTTGTAAAATCTTTTAAGCCATCTTGGGCCCCAGGACATTTTTCCCGTTGTTTTAAGCTGAGGATGATCTTTTTTGCAAAACCCAATAAAGACCCACCAACCTGGAAAATAGACCTATATCTTTACTTAAACACTGGGAAAAATTCTTGAGAAAGTCATTTTCCCAAAAGATTTAATTACAAGGTTTAATACTTTTTACGAAAACAATTTGGCTTTTTGAACACATAGAGGTACCAATCATGCAAAAATGTTATTTTTTGAACTGTACAAGTCTAAACATCAGGGGAATCTTTCCTTAATTTCCCCCAAGGGGGTTTTATAAAGCTTTTGATAGCTTATGGGATAGGGCCTTAAACAAAATCATTTACCTACCAACATAACTGGCTTTTTCTCAAGTAAATTTTTTTAATTCCAAAATCAAAAAAATCATTCCCACCTTTCAGGCAACGACAGAACCTTTAACCGACGCTGGGGTCCCACAAGGTTCTTGTCTCAGTCCCTTCTGTTTAACATTTACGTGAATCCTTCCTCCAAAAAAGTTTAAAAGACACAATTGGACCATTTGCAGAGAGTTATTCATTCGTCCATCAACTCCAGTAACAGAAAATACAAGTATAGAGATCATAAAAAAAAGAATATTTAAATTTGTCGAACATCTAATTGGGGGAAAAATGGGGAATTCGACTAATCCTGACAAGGGCCTTGTTAGCACATAGGATTTTTGCTCAACCATCGAAAATAAAGGGGTATCTCCATCAAGGTACACCTGTAGCCTTGAAACCCTAAAAAGATCTTGGAAATGAAAATAACAGCAAAGAACACGACCAATACACTAAAATCCCCCTATCATAAAATCTTTTAAGGGGCCTAAGAAACAAGACACCACCCATCTAGAAAACCCTAGTTACACAACCCAGGCAACATGGGTTTTTGAACAGGGCGCTCCCGTCTTTTCCCAAATACTGGAACACTCACAAGGTCCTAAAGCACTAGAAGACAAAAGAATGCAGAGTAATATATACAGACTTTTCAAAAAAACCTTCGACAAGTGTGACCATGGGGAATACGACAAAAACACCCTAAAGGGGAAAAACAGGGAAAAATCGGCGATGGGTCATAATTTCCTCACTAACAAAAACCCGAAGTAAATCGCAAAAAGAAATCCGAGGGAGCTACGGGGAAAAGCCTGTTCCACAAGGCCAGTACACTCCCTCTTTTTCCCCCACCTCATATCCACATAGACAAGATTCAGCCACTGCACCGGCTTTCCCTTTTCAGATGACACCGAATCTCTGACAGTGTCTTCCTTGCAGACACTGCAAGGCTCCGCGGACATCAACCAAATCTTTCATGGGGTCAGAAAACAATATGAATTCAACGATGAGAAATTTTTAATTACCAGTATGGGAAACAAGAGGAAAATAATCTTCATCAAGTACAAAACAAAATTTTTGGCCACAAAAAAGCGAAACACCAACGTCAAAAACCCGGGAGTGATTAGTCGGGGGATCCACCCTTTAAGGACCAAACATTGTATCAACGCATCTGCTAGAAAAAAAACAATGGATTGAGAACCTTTAAAACTAGGGAGGCCAAGCCCTTTTGACACTCTTTAGGTCACTTGTCTATCAGGCTGGAATATTGCGCACTCAAACAGCACCCTTTTAAGGGAGGGGAAATTGCCGACCCCAGAAAATTACAGAGAACTTCACGGCACGCATAACGAGATAAAACCCCTCAATTACTGGGGTAAGATAAGATAAGATAAGATTTCGTTCGGTTTTTAACCCCGGAGGTTAGCCACCCAGGATAACCCAAGAAAAGTCAGTGCGTCATCGAGGACTGTCTAACTTATTTCCATTGGGGTCCTTAATCTTGTCCCCCAGGATGCGACCCACACCAGTCGACTAACACCCAGGTACCTATTTGCTGCTAGGTGAACAGGACAACAGGTGTAAGGAAACGTGTCGAAATGTTTCCACCCGCGGAATCGAAACCCGGGCCCCCCGTGTGTGAAGCGGAAGCTTTAGCCACCAGGCCACCGGCCACCCCCGGGAGCGCTTGGGGTTTTTCAAAACCTGTATTCCCTGGAAACCCCAGAAGGGGAGAGATACATGATAATACACCTGGAAAAACCTAGAGGGAAACTAGTACCGAACTTGCACACGAAAATCACTCACTACGAAAGCAAAAGACTTGGCAGACGATGCACCACCCCCCCAATGAAAAGCAGGGGTGTCACTAGCACGTTAAGAGACCATACAATAAGTGTCAGGGGCCCGAGACTATTCAACTGCCTCCCAGCACACATAAGGGGGATTACCAACAGACCCCTGGCAGTCTTCAAGCTGGCACTGGACAAGCACCTAAAGTCAGTTCCTGATCAGCCGGGCTGTGGCTCGTACGTTGGTTTGCGTGCAGCCAGCAGCAACAGCCTGGTTGATCAGGCGCTGATCCACCAGGAGGCCTGGTCACAGACCGGGCCGCGGGGGCATTGACCCCCGAAACTCTCTCCAGGTAAACTCCAGGTAAACTCCAGGCTGCTCCACTCAACATCTCATGTAACTAAAAAAATCAACACAGCCAAAGCCGGTCTTAGCAGACTCTTTCGATTCAATCAAGCCCCTCAACATGTCAAAAAACATCTGTATAAAATGATAATAAGACCTATACTCGAATACCCTTGTGTCCCAATGTCATTAACAACAAAGACCAACATGCTACGGTTACAAAGGGTCCAGAATGGAGCTCTTCGCTTTATTACCGATACCAGGAGGAGAGACAGAGTTAAAATGGCAGATTTACACACACAACAAGATATTACTGCCATAAATGTACGCCTTGACACCCTAAAAAAGAAACAACTTTATACAATGCAAGAACTATACATGCCAGATAGAGAACATCCTATACAATTGATAAATACCACCGATTACACCATCAATACTCCTCCTCACAGGACTCAAAGAATGACTCTCCCACAGAGGGTTCGTCGTTTTATTCATAAAGATGATTACCCTCGACAGATGATTTTTAGCAACTTACCTGATGAAGAAGATTGGATACCACCAGAACCCTTCTATGTACACTGAGAAAATCATCGCCCCCAATTAGGGAGACATCTTAAATAACTTTCTAATGTAAAATTATGCGATTGACTATTGTTGGACACCACCATTAAGATGCTTGTCACGAACTTATAAACTGGCCAGAAAATTAATGCCTTTCTTGTGTATTAAATATCCGTTGTGCAATCGCGAAAAAAAAAAAAAAAAAAAAAAAAAAAAAAAAAAAAAAAGCAATTGCAACTTGTATAACTACTACCAATTCAGAGTCATGTACTTATATACCTATTATATCTATGTGACTCTGATGGGTTAGTATTATACCCCTTAAAGAATATCTTATCAATTCACATACACTTTTTAAATTACACCAAAGTGGTTGGGCCACTTACCTTTTATATCTACCTCTTCACCCCCTCCCACCCTTTTCCAATATTTCCATCCTTACCCATCCTTCTTCCTTACCCATCTCACCAAAGCTCTGGTCATCATCATCATCAGAAGAAGGGAGTGGATGTGAAATCTTTCAGTACTGTGGAGGCTACAATGTCAGATCATAGGGCAGGGTGTCAGGGTGTCAGCGTGCCTCGTTGTGCTCCGGGTTATCTCGTGTTTTCACGGTCGCTCTTACGTGCTAGAACTTTAATTGGTGTCATCAATCCTATACGATACATCCCTCTAGCGCCTGGAACCAATCTTGGGCGGAAAACATTATATACTGAGTCAAAAAAGGAGAATTAGTGTGCACTACCTAGCAGAGTTTACTGCCAGAGGGGAATCATAGGCCTGTGTCCCGGGTGAAAAAATAATAATAATTGAACTTTTCGTGTCAGAGGAAAGAAAGTCTCCCTGATAACATTGAGTATACATAGTGTATAGTGTATACTACAGTGGCTCCCTAGTATATTGATGATGAAGGCTAAAGTGTCATTTGAAAACAGGTGAATTGTAAATGAAGTGATAAGCCTATAGAGGCAGGTGCCAGAATGTCGCCAGAAACTTACCAGAGGTCAGCTTTTTAAAAATCTTCCGGCCTGCTAGTGACTCGCATATAATCAGTGATACCAGTGAATAGCAGAATACAGTGTTGTAGTAGCAACTAACCAGTATTATAATGGTACTTAGTGGAGTGGAGTGACTTTCATTAGTTTCTTTTTCTTGAAATACCAGACGTTACTGTGAATTTCATATAACCTGTAGTTACCGCGGTGCAATATACAAA